>JAWHQI010000527.1:600000-897736 GCA_033032865.1 Dactylorhiza incarnata | reverse complement strand
AAACCCTAAAACCCTAAACTCTAAAAACCCTAAACCCTAAACCCTATATATGTATATATATATATGTATATATATATGTATATGTATATATAAATATATATTAGGTATATATATACATATATATACATATATATACATATATACATATATATATATATGTAGATAATATAAAAAATATTAAGTATATATATGTATATGTATATGTATATTAAGTACATATATAAGTACCATATTTGGATTATGATTGTTCAGCTAGCCATAGCATCATGTAAGAATGAAAGAAGATAATATAAAAAATAGCAATGGTGGGAATAGAGAACAGGTTTACATTCAAAGCACTTAGATATATTAAGTTAAAGGCTGCTATTAAATTTATTCAATTTATTCAATTTATTCAAATCATCTAATAACAAATATATGTAGACATACAAATCCAGATTAGGATAATGGAGATACATACAGTAGATTTCTTCCATCGTTAACATTAATTTCCTAGGATACCAAATTAAACACAATCATGCAGACATAATTCATATAGAATTTGGTTTAACGGAAGGTATACCTGATTATCGAGATTAGTGAAATCGTGGTTGTTGAAATTGGATTAGCAGGAAGAACCCCGTTCAAGGTTGATTAGCGCAGCCCAACACATTCCAAGAATATATCTATATAAACAAAATTGGCAATACATATGAATATAATGAATAAAATTAGCAATACATTATAGAAAAGCTAATCTAGCTAGCCAAAACCACCAGCTGCACATGAAAACAATCTTACGAACTTCAGCCTTTTCATGAACTTGTAATATAATTTAATGGCAATACAAAAGCTGATTAGAACAAACTTTAACAAACAAAATCGTAGTAGAACGTGCATTAGTAAATAATTAGAACAACAAAAATTATCTAACAAAAATTCTCTAACCTAAAACAGAATATGCCAAGGTACCATCTATTCATCAGTATAATGAAAGAAAATTTAGATGGAATGTACTAAAACAGAATCCTGCTAAAAAAACACAACTTCAAATGTAGTCCTCCAACAAAGAGAGCAACAATAACCACCAAGAAGATCAGAAATATTGTGGGAGAAGGAAAAGCAAAACCAGCAGCCAAACATATAATCCGCTAATCTATTTAGAGACATTTGGACTCTATATTTAAACAACTTTCAGACCAAATGTAATGTTGTAGGATGCTGACCTGATCTTAGAAATTAATTTAAAAAATATTGTTAGAATAACACAACTTGAGTAAACCCAAAAGTAAGCATAAATAAGAGTGCAAGAAGAAAATTATTGATACTTCTTTTCATTCCATATTCTCAAATCGAACTCCAATAATTTAGAGCACGGGAAAATGGCTTCTTACCTAGGATGAGGAAGCTACGTAGGACCACTGGAAGGAAATCGGCACAGCAGATGCCGGGAAGATCTGGGTTTAGTAGACTATCAACAGGGGATCTGGTATTAATAAGAACGGAAGAATAAAATTATTTATCCCATTTTCACTCCATATTCTCAAATTGAAATCGAAAAATCAGAGCACGGGGAAAACGACTTCTTACCAAGGATGAGGAAGTGACGTAGGACCCCTGGAAGGAAGAAGGTGCAGCATCGGAGAAGGATGCCGGCAGGATATCTGTAGGCGAGTGGGACAGAGCAGGTTGATGTGGTTTGAGAGAGTTAACCTTTGTTATGCCCGCGGCTTGAAGGAGATCGTGCTTGTCGGGGAGTCGGCGAGGACGACTGCAACTTGCGAGAAACGGGAGAGGAGTCACAGTGCTTAGTGGGGAGGAGGCAGAGGATGCACCGATCGTTAGTGAACTTCCGCGGGCTTTAGGGCATGGAAGAGGGATGGCGTGGAAATGGAGAGAGGGACAGAGCAGGTTGCTGCGGTTTGAGAGGATATCGTGGAGCGGAGAGAGTATGGAGCGCTATTTTAGCGAGATATTAGGGCTTTTTTCGTGGATGGACGGTTGTGATCAATTTGATGTCTTTTTTACCTTTTCATAAAACCTAATAGCATATTTCTTTTTAATATAGTATAGATATATATTTGTTTATATATATACTTACAAATTAAAATGTTACTGTTTATTTTAAACAAGTAACACGTTACGCTCAGGTTGAGACGTTATACTCAGCATATAACACAATATCTCTATGCTTCATTCTCATAAGACTTTGCAAAATTATAGGGAGTATCTATTTATTCTTAATAATTAAAAAACTTACTCTTTGAATCAGAAATATTACGAAACACAATTTCTTAATTAACATATATGTCGTCCGCCCAAACCATAGATGTATAAACTCAAAATTATAATCGACAAACCAACCCGAGATCGAGTTAACAATGATATTAATGAGCAGATCCAACATATTATTAACCCCAAAGATCCCGAGCCACAAAGAAGGGGAGACTCAACCCCACTCAAAAATGAACCAAACAAATTTAGAATGGATCGGAGATGGTCTATTTTCGTTCAACCCAAATCAGCATAACATGGTCATGTGATTAACAATGATAATTGAGGGAAAGTTACAATAATTTTTGAAGTCATTATTACCATCGCTAAAAAAAAACTTCATCTTTCACACACACAGACCGCAACTTTCTTATATAGCCTATATAGGAAGATTATATACAAAAGGCTATATAAACATATTTAGTCTATGTATAGTCTATGTAGATTATAGCTATCTAGGCTGTATATAGTCTATTTAATGGGGAAAAAACAACAAAAAACACTATAAAAACATCAGTCAACTAAAAAACAATAACAGAACCATTATAAAGATATAATGTGTGTGTGTAACAACGGAAACCCCGGAAGAGGAGAGAGTACGGAGAACCGGATTGAAGTGCCTACGCGATGCTCCTTGGTTAGATGACCAAGATATTGGCGAACGGCAAGGAGAACTCGGTAAGCTGACACCTAAATCTCAGATAGAATTGATCAATGAAAATGAAACTATGAATCAGTCAATAGATGAAATTATGAAAAACAGCATAAGAAAAAAGGGAACAGAGTGGTTTGAAACATAAGAGTAAAATGTAATATCTATATCAAATTGTGTGAATTTTCAAATTGTGTGAATTTTCAAGATTTGTTGGATTAGTTTTGAAACGACAGATAATCGATGCCGCGCATGTACGGTTGCAATACTTTGGGAAGTGCTACTCCGTCCTCCCTCTGGTAGTTCTCGAGTATACAACAGATCGTCCTATTCATTTCCGTAAGAGTTGAGCTTAGCGTGTGCACATATTGCTTGGTTTGCTCGCCGTTCTGCACATTCACCAACAAATAAGATCAAAAACACACACATAAATCAGCTCTGCAAGTTGCCACAAAAGCTAACATCTCCGGTTCGCATAAAAAGCGGTGATCGTTGTGAATGCAGGGCGAAATACGCAGAGTAATTGGATATCTGCGATTGCAAGCCGCTATTTTTCTATAATGCCATTTTGAAATAAAACGACACCAATATCAGGACTGTGTCGAGCATTAGCGTTCTATAATGCCGCTTTGAAACAAAATGACACCACTATCAGGACTTGTGTCGAGCATTGGCGTCCGTGAACATCTGATCCCCCAAAAAAGGAGTTTGGGCCAAAAATGCAGCCACAAATTCTAAAGCTGTCATAATTGCGCCCTATTTAAATTGAGGGACGGTGGGAGAATGCGAATGCATTTTTTCGCAAGTTTATATCAGATATCGAAACAAAAACCAATTTTTCATAAACCATGGATTTAAAAGGAGTTTTTTTCATTCAATTTCTCAACCAAATGAATCAATGAAATCCAATTTCCTATAATTTACATTTGCAATTCTCTCTCAATTAATTCAATCCAGGAGTAATAATGCAGAATTATGCAACTGAAAATATAAACATCAGCTTTAATCAAGTGAAACTTACTTTCTTCTGCCCGTATCCGATTCCCAGTCTCCTGGCTTGGTAGTCCGTGTAGTTCGAGCAAGACACGAGTTCTCTGTACGTTTTTGACGAAGGAAACCAACCTTGGAGATCGTATTGTTTGGCTGCTGCGTCATTCAAAGCTCCGGAGACAATGGACACAACTTGATAAGGGAGATTAAGCTGCAGATTATATAAACCGTATATGATGTGATGAATTCAGAAACAAAAAATACATCAAAAATCAGCAACCATAACAGACAAATATATCCTACCTCTTGGTAAAACTTTTCAGAGTTTAAGAGCATTTCCTCGTGCATCTCCCAAGATTCGTTCTCGTTGGGGCTTGTGATACAGAATTGCTCAATTTTTTTAAAATGGGGCGATCGAAAAATACCCAGCTTATCACGACCATGAGGACCAGCTTCTTTGCGGAAACAAGTCGAGAATCCAGCATATCTGATACAAAGTCTCTCTTGATATAAATCAACATAAATTGATGCATGATTCAAAGTCATATATCAAAACAGAAATATATAAATTCCTCCGGACCTTAATGGTAAGCTCGTGGGATCAATCAGTTCATCCAAATGATACGCGCATAATGCCTGTTCAGGAGTAGCTATAAGATATTTGTCATCATCCCCTTCACCAGTAACCTGTGTAATGTGAAATAATTAATCAACCAAAAAGGCATAGGTAGATCATTATTTGGTCATGACCCTCAATGAAAACGTTCAAAATGCCCTTCACTTTTAATCTCCGTGATCTAACAACATGAGAGGGCTAGCATGAAAATTAAATATAAACAACAAGAACCTAGATGGCATGCTTCAATAGAGAAAAATAAGATAATAAAAATATATATATTAACTCTAAATGTATCAACATTAGAATGTTCATCTTTCTAAGTATCGCCTTCAATAAGCAAGTATTTGTTTGTCATGATGATAAACATGAATCGTTTATTGCATGCAATCAGGATCTTTTTTCAAAATTTATATCACTTCAGTTATAAGGCTGGTCCAGCATATGTTGCAAGCTAATCATAATTTAAATATTTTGCATAAGTCAAATAAGAACTTGAAAAATCAACATTTCTATCATTTCCTCTTAAAATCATGTAGAAATTGTTTGAGATGCTAATTCACTTTAAAATCCTCCCAGGTAACTAACTAATGTAGACACAGGAGGGGCTGATTTGTGCCCCAACTGTCGGTATGCCCCAACTCTTAGAGTGATTTGATCTTGTATTCACTCATTTTTTATGCCCTTTATCCTATGGGGGAAAAAACTAAGAGGTGTTAACTCTTGGGCCTGAAAAATGAACCGAGTTATAAGTCTTGTTCAAAAAAAATGCAATTCAAACAGCAAGTGATACTATGAAGAACTTATGTAAGCTAACCTTGTAGAACTCTTCGTCAATTTGAGCAAGCTGAGCACATTTTGACATGATATCTTTGCTCATGAAAGATGGAGTTTGTAGGATTTCAAACTTCCTTTTTCTCAAAAAAGCTAAACCGAAGTTGATTAGAGCGAAATTCAACAAAACACCACCACCCTTCAAATAGTAACCTCTTTCACCAGCTACATTAGCACCTATTAAGCAAAAGAGTTATCACAACAACATTTACAAAGTAATATAAACATAGCAACCGAGAAGAGAATGAAAGGAAACTTAACAGCAATTTATGCTAATACTTTGTAGGACTAGGACATCATCTATTTTTGGGCTCGGCCTAATTGAATTTATTCTAAAAAAATTGGGACAAGATTTTGTAAGTATTTTTCCAAAATTGGTGTGTGTGAGACTTGTCAGTTAACCAACTAGTATATATTAACTTCTTCTAGTTATGTGTAGGATTTCTACAGTATAAAACTATCCTATATAAATTATTGAGCCTAATAAGGTCAGGTCAAAATATATGGAGAGTCCAATCATGGGATAAAATTTTCTTGAGTTCCTTAAACAAAGATGATGATCATTAACGGGGCTTAAAGGAATTTATAGTAATTTGAGGAAGAAAAATAAACATCTAAATATTTACAGGGCCGAAACAGAAAAAAAATATATAAGTAAAGATACAAGGATACACTACTTCCGCCCCTCGGTCGTGGCCTTCATTGCCTTCACCTGGGCAGAGGGCGCCTCCAGCATCGATCCCAGGTTGGCCGTCGGCTGGGCAGTCTCCTTCGCCACCCAAGAGCTGGCTTCCGACAAGTTCCCAGTCAGCTTCACGACGAGCGCTATAGTTTGGCTTCTTCTAGGCGTTGTAACTTGGCCTCCGCCACCTTGATCGCCACATAGGGGGTGCCTCCGACATTGTAGGTCGCTCCTTCTGCGTCTTTATCTTGGTTTCCGCCCCCGAATCCTTATGGTTGTCTCGCCTCCTCCTCACGCCCCTTCCGTACAACAATCTTCTGACAGAGCTCGACAACCTCTTTGTTGTAGGCCACCAACCTGACATTTAACACCTTGTGGGTGTTCAAGGGGTTCTTCAAATCCACCACCTGCATGTGCTACAGCTCTACGATTTTCAGTTAATGCAACAGTTGGGGCATACTAACATGTGGCGACTCGGTCACTCTAGCTCCTCCGTCGACAGCTGCACGAGCTCGGCGGTGGCGTCCACCATTTTGATCGACTCCTCGAGCTCTTTCTCCCTCACGATGTCCATCTGCTGCTTCGAATTGGCTGTCATGATGTCAAGGTATGTGATTCTCTCAATATCACGTGTATTCCTAACTTGATATGTTCTTGAGATAGTATCATCTAGTGCATGGGAGTTGGGTCGCTCGTCATTTGATGTGGGCTGACAGTGATTCCTTCCCCCTTTCTGATACTTCCTCGTGAAATAGAAGGGAGAAGTTCTAAAATTTATGTGACCATAGTGGGAAGTCATCTTGCCACCATCTCCTTCCAGACCTCCTCCAAGGTGTGAAGGTTGATTTAATTGTCCTTGGACCTCCCCCACACCCACCCCCACCCCACCACGGTGTTACCATTAGAACAGTCGTCGCCACCTTCACTTGCTCCCCCTTCTCCTCTTTCACTTTGAGTAGCGTTGACAAACCATCCAACCTCTTTTCGGTTGCAACATTTCCTCTGCAAAACAAAACATAGTCAAGTACATGTCCAATGCTCTAGACATCTCATATCAACGTAGCATGTTTACCAAGAAGAGGGGTGCATGAAGAAGACTAAACAACACATACCCTCTTTCCCCTTAGAATTGAAAAGGCCTCGTCCTCGTCCTCTTCCAGCTAGGACTGAAAGTTGGAACAAAAACCACAAAAACGCACCGCAACGATTTCAAACCGCGTAGATTTGTGCGGTTGCGGTGATGTTTTGTTGATTGCAAAATCGTAAATTTATGCACTCCCTCCGCTGGCCTGGTTTAAGGACATGATGTTGATGCTAACATGTATCAGTAATCAGCTATTCCGATTTGAATAATTTATTTGCTACAATTAGTTTAGTTCATTACTATTACTTAATACTATTCATATGTCCTCTATTTTTAGCACAAAAGATTTTAGAAAAATGTGAGTAGAATTGTAATACATATATAGTTGTATAAAAATTGAAATTGCACTTCAAAAACCGACTCCAAACCGTATCAATGCCAACTCCAAACAGTTTCGGTGCGGTGCAGCTTTGTTTGGTCCAAAATCGTCCCCGTCAGTGCGGTTGCGGTTTGAAATTGCTTACATTCCTATTTCCAACTTTTCCTCAACCAATTTGCTGACATCTTTCTTCGCAAGCATCCGCTCTGCCAATTTTCTCTATTTGTTTCCTTTCCACCTGTGCTTGTCTGCCGCCAAGGCATACAATGATATTGCCTTACCGAGCAGCAGTGGAGACAAGTAATCCTATATCGAAAAACCCTTCGATCTCATCTCCTCCTCTTCGTCGGAGGTAATATTATAATGCACAGCATCAACTGTGATAAACTAGCCTTCCAACAGCTACCTTACAAGATTAGAAGGAAAATGACAGACAGTTATGTCTTGACCCTGCTATTTATAGGACCTTAGCGACACTTCGATTCCAACACTTTACGAAATTATTTCCTACAAGATAATCTCGAAAGCGATGATAACTAATTGGATTGATTTGACTCCTGCCTCATGAAATAGTTATTTTTGTGCAATAGGCAATTTGATATGAAATAGTTATTTTTGTGCAATAGGCAATTTGATGACGGAGGATGCTTAATGACAAAATCAAAGCTTGAATGCCTCATAATATAGTTACTTTTGTGCAATATCAATTAGTAGAAATTATGATCATTCTTTTTTGGATAAAAGATCATTTTTTATCATAGAAGCAACATTTTTATAGTACAATCATTTTTATCAATAAATTGACCATAAATAAGATCAACAATCAAAATGGTCACCCCCACAATGAAAACAATTATCAAAATTCCTCTCCTGAACAAAGGAGATAGTTCCAAGACTCTGCACAAGAATTTATCTAACAATTGGAAATAAAAATTACACATGGAATTTTCATGATTAACTTTAGGCCATATCCAAATGCTCGGATTGAGAAGATAAGCATTGAAAACAATGACTTTTGCATAAAATCATTCTGACTCAAATTTGAGAATAAAAATGAAGTTTCAAATCCCCTCAGGCTAAGGATTTTACTTAGACACTTGAAATGGATGAAACGCAATCTTCACCTTCCAAATCTAGTTTTAACTACAAGCAAGTAAATAAGCCCTTAGAAGTATACCCTCCGCACCTTTTTCTAAATCAGCAATACCAAGCTTCTTTACCAGGTCCACATGATTTAAGAACTTCCCTTCCATCCTCCTCTCCCCCCATGTCTTCACTACCATGTTGTCTGCCTGCAAAATGAAATAGAAAATCACTAATCTCCTTTCATACACATTTTCTACCTACTTCCACAAGAAGATAGAAATCATGAGGACCTCGTCCATGCTAATATGAACAGATTCGTGCACGAGATTTCTGATGGGGGCTAGCTTGGTCTCAAGCATTGTCTTCACATGTTGCAATTCCTCTGTCTTCTCCGTTATCAGTCTCTTGTTCCCGTTTGTGCACTTAATCTTTTCGGTCGCATCTTGTTTTGCCTTCACCAAGAAACATGATGACTCACATAATTTTGATTCCCATGAAAAAATAAACAGTGAAATTTTACTAAAGAGGTAAAGAGTGCACTCACGATCTTTAGTTGAGCGATGTCCTTGTTCATGCCATTGAAACCCTTACGGAGAGAGTCGAGCTCATATTGTCCTGGAGTGCATGTGTATTATGTCCTCAAGTTATAAATACTAAGAGGGTGCAGAAGAAGATGAACAGATGGGCGGGATTTGGGGGTGCTTACGTTGGCGCCACTCCTTGTCCAGGAGAATGACTTCGTCAACGACCTCAACGGGAGCTCCACGACGGCGTTGGGATTCTCGGATACGATCCGGGTCCGAGCGAAAGAGATTGATGTCCAACATCCGGTGACACCGAGGAAGAGTACTTTTGAAGCGGAAGAAGCAGAGAAACGCAGGAAAACCTAAGCTTGATCTCATATTTGAGCTCCCTAAACCTGAGTGTTATCAGCGTCGTCGGCGGGCGGGGAGATGACGGGGTCGCGAGGGAACTTCGCGTCGAGCAGGAGGCGGAAAACGGGCGACACACGAATTGCACAAAACGAGAAGAACTCGGCGAAAAATGCAAAAAAATGGGAGAGAAAGCTCGATCCGGTAGATATTTACCTCGATGGAGAATCGCTGAAGGTAGGGGAAGGTTCACCGTCCGTAGGGCACGTAAGAACTTTGGAGGCGGGGGAGATATTCGCCGGCGAAAATGATGGAGGAAGCCTGCGACGATGTGCGAAAATGATGGAGGAAGCCTGCGACGATGTGCGAAAATGGGGAGGAGGGTTTCGTTTGCACTTCACGCGAACAGAGGCACGCACGAGAGAGAAAGAAGAGGCGGTTTGCACAGTAATCTTTTTTTTTAGGGTTTAGTGATTTTATTAATCGTATTTGAATTGAAGTTGGCTTTTTCTAGTGGTTTGCACAGTGAAAATAGGGCTTTACTTAACACCATTCAAAAATCAAAAACATTTTTAATAGCACTTAAATAGAGTTTTTTTCGAATAGAGTTTTTTCAAATATAGTTTTTTTCGAGTAGTCTAATTTTTTCTAAACAATTTTCAGAACAATTATAATGACCTAATATCATCATTAGTTTCTCACTATAAACCAATCAAAGGTATTTTTCCATTGAGAGCATTAATTTGACGCTCAAGGGGCCATATATGGCAATAAATTTTCAACATAGAAAGCAAAATAATATCACCACAAATACATTGATTGTAAATTGTAATGTACTCCCCAATTTTCCGCCACTTTACGTGATATCTCATCCATAAAGGAACACTGTGTGGCATCGGAGAGCAAGCATTCAAGACTAGCCGAATGAAATGGAACATGCATGAACTGAAACCAAACATTATTGTCTCGGCCATAGTCAAAAGCAAGGGCCATATACGATTTCTTCTTCGATGGTTATGCGCCGGCGAAAATTTCGACGATTTTGGTGGTCTAGTGGGGGCAAGCGGTGGGAAAGCGCAAACTCCAGGAATGACGAACAGGGAAACGCACGGGAGGGAGGTGGCCGAGAGCAGTGAGTGCAGTTAGTTTTCTGAGAGCCTCCAAAAAAAATACCTAAAAATGAGTGTGGATAGACAAAATAATAGTGTTAATTACAATTCCCTAATAAAATAATTAACTTAAAAATATCTCTTTTTTCCCACCCAATCCATGAAAAAAAGACAAAAATATTATGTGTGGGCATGGATTTGTGTATTATTTTGGAGGAAAATAACAATTCCATAAATCGAAAACCTAAGTTTGGAGAAAAATATGTAACTTTTCTAATTATGAGTGGACCAATTCAATCGAGTCATCACGATCAAGCATAAGCGTCAATACGAGTTTATTTATATCTCCCGCAAGTGTGTGTTAAAATTGGTTTGCACTAATTGTCGAAACCCGTGATAGGTGGGTTAGACTAATTTGCACTTTCATTTTGCGAGTCTGGTCTTCCCTTGGCATGTTTGGATCAATTGATTCTAATTTGTGCGTTCGATTTATTTTATGAACGTATAAATTTACATTGTTAAATTGTGGGGTGTCTTTAGTAATTTTTCCCCACTCTTCCAATCCCTCCCCTATTAAGGGATTCCATTTGTGAACAAGAGGGAAAAGTGGCGAGCGGTTATTCCTTGTCTTCTCACGGGCGTTTTCTCTTCCGATTGAAAACTGCCCACTCCATCGCTAGATTTAGGCCCCATTTGGTAAACACGTTTTTGCTCCATCACGTTTTCTCCAAACGCTAAAAAGTGCGCAGTGGCATTTTCTTACCGCCTCCGTTTCCATCAGTTCGCGATCCGCCCCTTTCGAAAACCAGGCGCGGGTGGAAACACTCCTGAAGGCTCCAGTTTAGGGCGTTTTGAGCGCGTCGATACTTCTCCTCTCCGCCGTAGTCCTCCATCGCGCGTCGATCCTTCTCCTCTCCGCCGCAGTCCTCCATCGCGTCGATCCTTCTCCTCTCCGCTGCAGTCCTCCTTCGCGCGCGACGACGACCCACAGTCCTCTCCTTCGTCGTTTTCTCCATCGCGCCCGGCGGCGACGACGGTGTAGAGAATAAATTGAAATAGTGCAGAGATTGAGATGTGAAGAAAGACTCATACACACGAAGAACAAAAGAAAACATCACGCCATCAACAGACATTTGGAGGAGAAATAGAAAGGGAAGTGCTTCATACGTTTTTCATTCATTTCAATTGATTTATCTCAGTACAAAGTAAACATACATATATAGCTAACAAAAGCATTTATGCAGGAAATAAAGAGACATTGGAAATAGCAAAAAAACAGCTGAGAGGGAAAACGTCGGCTTCATTCTTCTGCTTCGGCTTCTGTGAATTCTTCTTTGTCTACTCCATGTTTCTTCGATTCTCCCGCAGTGATGGCTTCAGCATTAACAGCTTCAATAGACGGAACTCCTCCACCATTATAGAGCACCGTGCGAGGCAGATCTGCCCTGACGACTTCCACAGAACTCTTCACTGCGATGCCAGGTTGCACATACGTCTTCCCGGATCGGATCTGTACCTTTTTCCCAGAGCTGCACAGACGCCGACAGTAGGTATCTTTCGGCTTCATTTTTCATCCCATGCATTGTGTTTTATGTGGCTTTTCATTGTGAATGGTAGCAATGTGTGGATGTGATTGTTGATTTTTGGATGTTTTATGTGTGTGAAAATGGAGGGATGTGTTAATATATGTGTGTGATTGTGTGTGTTTGTGTGTGATCCAATTGCTTTGCGTTGAATGATGTGTGTATGATGTTTTTGTGTCTGTTATTTTTGTTGTGAATGTGTGTTTGATTGTGTGAAAAGTGTGAAATGTGTGTGTGTGTGAATGTGTGTGTTTGTGTGAAATGTGTGTGTGTGTGTTTGTGTGTTGAATGATATGTGTGTGTGTCTGTGTGTGAATGTGTGAGTGTGTGTGTGTGTGTTATTTTTGTGTGTGAATGATATGTGTGTGTGTGTGTTGAATGAGTGTATGTTAAATGATAAAGCGAGTGCTCGAAGCATCCGAGTGAACATCAAATTTGGAATGAACTACCCGTTGCCCCCAGCGGGGTATTTATAGGCGTAACCCTAAATCCCCGACGACCCGTTCACAGACCCGTTAGGGTTCCGTTAAATAATTGATACAGTGCTAAATATACCTTAACATTCTCCTCCTATATTGTAGCAATTGTATCACATAACAGGTTAAACAAAACATATAAGTTAGATAACGACAGAATGAGTTTCAGATTAAAAACAACAAGAGTTTTAGATCAAACATCTAAACTCAAACAGGTTCCAAACATGCAAAAGCACAAAGCAGAAGCAAGAACAGTAATCTGAAAACAAAAACTCAAGCTAATAACATAACGGTCTACTCAGACAGTAGATCATCTGCATCCATGTCGAAATCCACTTTCTCTCCTCCAGACTTCAATTGATCTGCATTTAAACATTTGAATGTCATGAGACCAAACTCAATGAATCCATACATATGCATATCAAAAGTAAAATGATTAGTTCTTACAATTTTGAACATAATACTCTAACTAGAAAGAAAGACTCACAGGTCCGCATCTCTTATCTAATTTACACAAAATTAGAAATTTGGTTTCATAGAACCAAGCTATGTTCCTTCGATTATTAAGATTATTACCAAACGTTTCACAATTGTATTATATCATCAAGTTTGGAATGATACAACAAGCTACGACCAATATATCATCAAGTTTGGAATGATATAAGTAATGATCTTAATATCAGGACGCATATCAGCAACTTTAGTACTCGTTTTTGAAATGATACCCAATTCAGCCTTTGAAAAGAAGTAGTTGTGTAAGTCATCAAGTTTGGAATGACTAGCAACTAAACAATCTCAGGCTTCATCAAGTAACATCTGGAATACTTCAGTGTACTCAGTCTAGATGCGCGAATGTAGGCAGACTCGGTTCTAAAATCTTAAACATAGCATATGTATTAAGTCCCACTAAATAGACTTTAATCTCATATCTCCCGATGTTTTAGATGTAAGAACCTTGCATGAGCCCATGGTAAGGACATCTGCTACATTATCTTTTGATCTCACGTCCAAGAGGGAAATGATCCCTTGACTGGTGAGATAGGTCAACCAGGCCTGTTTCATCCGTAGTTGCCTTCGCTTACCATTGAGCAGGGAATTAGTTGCAATGGTTTTTGTGGCTTGATTGTCACAAAATATCGAGATATAGTTCATTTTCAGACTCGTCATTGGAATATCCATAACCAAATCTCTGACCCACTCTGCTTCTTCAGCAGCTGAAGCAAGAGCATAGAGTTCAGATTCCATAGAGGATAGTGTTATACACGTTTGCCTCTTAGATTTCCAAGCTACTGCGGCTCCTCCTAGGGTAAACACATAACCACTAGTGGACCTACTATCACCAACGTCTGAGCACCAGGAGGCGTCAGAGTACCCTTCAAGCACAGGAGGGTGTCCACTGTAACATAAAGCATACTGCTCAGTATACTTTAAGTATCGCATTAGCCTTTCCAAGGCGTCCCAGTGGTCCTTTCCAGGGTTGCTAGTGAATCTACTCAACATGCCGACCGTAAAGGCTATGTCGGGTCTAGTGCAGATAGTAGCATACATTAGATTGCCAATGAGTTTGGAGTAATCCAACTGTCGAATAGGTGAACCGTCATGAGGTTTCAGTCTATTATTATAGTCGTATGGAGTCTCAATCTTCCTGCACTTATCATAACCCCACTTCTCTAGTAGAGTCCTGATGTAGTGACTCTGGCTGAGGGTGATACCCTTATCCGTAAAGTTCACTTCCATGCCTAGGATGGTCTTCACCACACCTAAGTCAGTTATGCTAAATTTTGACTTCAAGGTAACCTTAACGTCTTCCACCTCAGACTGATTGGTACCCAGAATTAGCATGTCATCAACATACAAGCAGATTATAGCGACGGAGTGAGGACTTGTCTGTATGTGCAGACATTTATCTGAAAGGCTGGATTTAAAATTCAGGCCTTTTACGCAAGTGTCAAACTTCTCGTGTCATAGCTTTGGTGCTTGCTTCAATCCGTAGAGTGACTTAATCAACTTACAGACCTTGGTTTCTAGACCTTGTACGACAAACCCTTCAGGTTGACGCATGTAGATCTCTTCAGTTAGATCTCCATTTAAAAATGCAGTCTTAACATCCATTTGATGAACGACGAAACGTTCAATAGATGCGATAGCGAGAAGAACCCTGATCGTTGCAATGTGACAAACAGGTGAGTATGTATCAAAGTAGTCAACTCCACTCACTTGAGTGAAGCCTTTGGCAACTAGACGTGCTTTGTACTTAGCGATACTCCCATCTGGATTCAGTTTCTTCTTAAGAACCCACTTGCTCCCAATGGTTTTAGCTCCTTTGGGTAGGTCAACTAATGTCCAAGTATGGTTCTCCATGAGAGAGTGCATCTCATCATCAATGGCTTCTTTCCATAACAGGGAATCCCTGGATCGCATCGCTTCCGTATAGGTGGATGGATCAACTTCAATGTGGTAAGTCACAAAGTCTGTACCGAAGCTTTTAGGAACACGTTCCCTATTAGATAGCCTAGTGGACTCTAGGGCACTAGTGTGAACTGGCACAGTGGCAGGGAGTCGTAGTTCCGTACCAACGAGGGTATCAGAACTGGTGTCTGGCAGACCTGGAAGAGTCAGGTTCTTATCTCTAAGAAACTTGTCCCCAAAGAACACAGCATCTCTAGACTCAATAACCGTGTTGGGAGAGATATCTAGAAATCGGTTTGCAGCACTATCCACCGCACATCCTATGTACACACAAGTGTTCGTCTTAGGTCCTAACTTAGATCTCCTTATGTCAGGTATCCTAACATAGGCGATACAACCCCAGGTTTTGAGGTGATCAAATCTGGGCGGTCTCTTAAACCAAAGCTCATACGGGGTTTGCTTCAATTTAGCATGAGGAACCATATTTAGGATGTGATTCAACGCGAGTGCTGCTTCTCCCCAATAAGCGGCAGGCATACCGGCAGTCAACAACATAGAATTCAACATTTCTGTTAAAGTTCTATTTTTCCGCTCGGCAATACCGTTTGACTGGGGCGAATAAGGGGCAGTGGTTTCAGGTATTATGTCATTGCTGGCAAGAAAATCCCTAAACTCACCCGAGACGTACTCACCTCCTCGATCACTCCTAAGTCGCTTAATTTTCAAATCCAATTGATTCTCAACCCTATTTTTGAAAATTTGAAATTTTTCAAAAGCTTCATCTTTTGATTTTAAGAGATAAATGTGAGTATATCTAGAGAAGTCGTCGATAAAAGTTATCAGGTACTTCCGACCACCACGTGTGACAAAACTCTTATAGTCACAAATGTCGGAGTGTATCAATTCTAGTAAACGTGTGCTCCTAGACACCTGACTGAATGGTGTTATAGTTATCTTTGTTTGAGCACATATCTCACATTTGCCGAATTTAGTTTTAGTGTCTAAGGGGATGTTATGAGTTCTAGCTAGCAGAAGTAGTTTTCTATAATTGACATGTCCTAGTCTTGCGTGTAAAGTCTTAGGATCTATCAAAGTAGAACTAACCTGATTGACTACTTCGTTTGCTAGACTCAAACGATACATTCCGTTGACTACGTACGCGCAACCAAAAAAATGTGAGTTAACCATTAAGGTCACCCTACCACCACTAATGTTAAAGGACATACCCGCATCGCTTAACAAACTAATCGATATTAAATTAGCAGCTAATGTAGGAATGTATTTAACATCTTTCAAAATTAAATGCGTACCTGACGAGAGTAGCAGATCCACGGTCCCTGTCTGGAGTACCTCAGCAGTGGCTCCATTTGCCACTGTAACTGTCTCAGAGGCTTGAGTGGCATCCTTCAGCAGAGCGGAGTTGTTGCAGACGTGGCAGGTCGCCCCCGAATCCAACCACCAGTCAGTACTGGCCTGAACGTTCCCAACCTTGGCAACAAAGTGGGAGGGCGCAGTCTGATTGAGCATATGAGCTCTGTTATCAGGCTTTGGTGGGTTAGCATCGGGCTTCTTGGGTTGCCTGCACTCAGAAGCGCAGTGACCCCACTTGTTGCAGTTGTAGCACTTGCCTTTGAACTTCTTGATCTTCTTGCTGGTGTCTACGACGGCGGGTGCACTGGGGGGAGGTCGAATCCGATCAGATCGAGGCTTCCTCTTCGGGTGTGCGACCATATTAGCAGCAGATTGCTGCTTGCTCACCACCTCCTTCACATGCCTTGTCCGATTCTCATCCTCAATACAGATAAACCGCTTGAGTTCTTTCAGACTGACCTGAGTCTTCTTGCGATACATCTCCGTCTTGAAAGAGTACCACGCTGAGGGGAGCTTGTAGATGATGGCACCAGCAACGAACCCATCTGGCAGAGGGACACTTTCAATGTTGAGCTTGGCCACCAAATTTTCCAGGACTGCAATCTGGGGAAGGATTTCCCTGTCCTCAGAGAATGTGAATCCCATGAACTTGTCCACCAGATGCGTCTTGGACATGTTCTCCTCCTCCTTGAACTGATCTTCCAGCGCAGTCCAGATCTCTTTTGCTGTCTTCAATTTCCCAAAGGTCTCGGCCAGTGAATTGGAGAGACAGTTGAGAAGATAATCGCGACAGAAGTCTTCGTCGCTGATCCACTGTGCTTCATCGGGTCCTCCTTGGAAGTCTGCGAAATCAGTCTGCATGGTATAGAAAATATTTAAGAATTTCATACCAAACTGCGTATTCCGCTTCCAGGCACTGAACTCCGAATGGGAGAACTTCACCAACTTTATCAACGGCATAGGAGAGGAGAGACTGCTGTTCTTCTTAAGAGAAGCCATTGGAAGTAGGCGGCAGAAACACGGAAAAATGGACCTCCAACGGCAAAAGGGGCTATCGCCTGGCGGTAGCTTTGGCGGTAGCACTGGCGGTAGCGGCAGGGATGGCTAACGCCCGGCGATACCGCTAGCGCAGGCGGTAGCAGCGGCAGTTACGCGCACGAATCGCGCGATCGTCTCCTCCAGAGGCGGGAAGGGCGGCACTTTACTTCACGGCGGCAGCGCAGGGCGGCGCAGCACTGCTCTGCACTGTTGAGGATCTGCACTGCGATTCACAGCGACTGGACTGCACTAGAGTGGTTGCGCTTTCTTCGTCGCTATAGGGAAAGAGGGCGGCGAGGTCTCCTTGCGCGAGAACAGGCAGAAGCGACGGGATCGGCGATTTCACAGCGACGGCGGCGGCAGTAAGACGAACGGCGTCGGGATCGTGGCTCAGCCCTAGGAAGTCGATCGGCGGTTATGCGAGAACGGCGACGGGCTTCCCTTCTTTTTTCCTTTGCAACCGAAAAAACCGCCAGGATCGGCTTCGGCGAGTAGAAGATCGCAAATCAGGGGCACAGATTCCACTCAAACGGCGTATCCTTCGTCTCCTTGCTTCTCCACGCTCGACGAGAGGAAGATCGTAGGAACTACAGGGAGCGGTTACTGGCTTCTTCGTCCTTGCGATCAGAACGGCGACAAGCTTCCTACAGGGAGAACATCACCAAATCCTTCGCAACGCACACAGAAGAACAGCGATCGAGAGCAGCGGTTCACGATCGGAAGGAGGGGAGGAGCGGTTACAGGCGAGAAAAACGCACGAACACGGGAGAAAACCGCACACGGGAGCGAAATGGGGGCTTAGGCGCTCACGAGAGATTTCTTCGAGAATGATAAAGCGAGTGCTCGAAGCATCCGAGTGAACATCAAATTTGAAATGAACTACCCGTTGCCCCCAGCGGGGTATTTATAGGCGTAACCCTAAATCCCCGACGACCCGTTCACGGACCCGTTAGGATTCCGTTAAATAATTGATACAGTGCTAAATATACCTTAACATTAAATGTTGTGTGTGTGTGTGTTTGTGTGTGAATGTGTGAGTGTGTGTGTGTGTGTGTTTTTTTAAATTGTGAATGTCTGTGTGTGTTTAGAATGTGAATGTGTGTGTGTGTGTGTGTGTGTGTGTGTGTGTGTGTGTGTGTGTGTGTGTGTGTGTGTGCGCTTGTGTGAAATGTGTGTGTGTGTGTTTGTGTATGTGTGTGCTTGTGTGAAATGTGTGTGTGTGTGTGTGTGTTGAATGATATGTGTGTGTGTTTGTGTGTGAATGTGTGAGTGTGTGTGTGTGTGTTATTTTTCCCGAGTTATAATTTCCCCTATCCGCCACCAGGTGAGACTTTTAAAGCTTGAGATTTCTTCAGTTTTAAATCAGTTTTTGATGTCTCATTATAATTCTGATTTCAGCAATATGTACTTTTGTAGGTAAATACTATGTGGTGGATGCCGGATATCCACTCCAACATGGATTTTTAAAACCATATTCTGGCACGCGGTATCATTTGCCAAATTTTAGAAGGGGCAGCAGACCGGTACAAGGCCGCCGAGAAATATTCAACCGGGCACACTCTTCGTTGCGTAGCGTTATAGAGTGGTCGTTTGGCGTATGGAAAAAGAAGTGGAAGATTCTTAGAGATATGTCATCATACAGTTTGACTAAGCAACGAGACATAGTGATTGCAACAATGACATTGCATAATTACATTCGCAGGCACTCATCCCGCACCGACGCTCATTTTCGAGATTGTGATGAAGACGAGAGTTTAATTTACCCAGCGGGTCTTCAAAGAACAACACGACAAAATAATGAGAGCGGAGGTGGAGAACATGTCAGAGGGATTCGAGTAGGTGTTGACGAGATGTCGGCGCTGCGAGACTCTATTTCAGAACAACTACACAAACCGTGATCGTATTTGGAGTCAGATGTATTTCAAGTCATCAGATGTATTTCGAGTCATCACATCGTAGATATTTTGATGTTTGCATGTACTCTGAATTTACGCATATGTTGATATATATGTGTTTTCTAAGCTGTTTGGGCAAGTGAATATTTCTCGGGTTCATCATTTTTATATTGGTATCACAATCACAAATTTATAACCTTAATATCAAAACGCTATTTTACCAAATGGTTCTCTGTTTTGATCAAAAGCTCTGCAAACACAGACTATCTAAACAGATCTTCGTTTCCATCATCAGCTTTCCAACAGCTTCATTTACAAACCTCCCTTTACAATAGCTCTTTTTACAACCGCAACCGCTCTCCCAAATGAAGCCTTAGATCTGAATACAGCAGAAATCCAAGAACTAGACATCCCAGGATTTTGTGGCCATTCATAGTCGCACCTTGCACTTGGTTCCGGCGAAGCCGAGCAGCGACTTCACAGTCGCGCCTTGCACTTGGTTCCTGCGAAGCCAAGCAGCGACTTCACATTCGCCTTGCACTTGGTTCCGGCGAAGCCGAGCAGCGACTTCATAGTCGCGCATTGCACTTGGTTCCGGCAAAGCCGAGCAGCGACCTTCTACTGTGTAGTGACGGTGTTCTGCGAACGGTGAAAAGCAAGGACGAAGAAGAAGATCAAGTTTGCTGTCTTGGGCTAGATCGTTTTCGTTCTGTAATTCCCTTTTCAACAGAGGTCTGAAATCTTTTAGCCATTGCTGCTACTTTGGAAACACCAAAAATCAAGGAGACTTTTGGTCAAAACGCATTGGCTAACCTTAAGAGATACCATCAATTCAGAGACCTTCACTCTTTGGTTTTCCAACAAGAAGCTTAGAAGCAACAACACTTTAGTAAAATCAAGTTCAGTTGATGATGCTTTCTTCCCCACTAAGTGCGGCAGATTTTATCCGTAGAAATACAAGCACATTATTAAGGATATCGGCGGCTATGCGGCACGAAGCAGAATCCAAGAACGGTACGCAATTATAATTTCGCATTCCATATTTGATTATCATAGTGTACCTTGCATTTTCTTCATTACTTACATAATAATGGTGATCGCATAAATTTATAAGTGGTTAAATTTTTTTTATTACATCATTGCATAGGAATTAATTGATTATGTTCATGACGATCCGGTTTAGCATATGTCACATTTCATATAACTAAAGTTATACATATATTCCGCAGGTATGTGACCTAGTGCTCTTCATATAAATTTCATCAAAATACACAGCTTATTCTTTACATTGTGATTATTAATGCCAAAAATCAATTCCTAATTCCATTTCCAACAATGTTAGCTCTACTTGCCTTGGAATAGTTTATCATGCCAACAATGTTTAGTGGTCTTGGGGCTACTGTTGAAGTGGATAGGAAGAACCACATTGAGGCATGTTCCAACAGTCCATTCAAGGGACGTTGGAATGCGACTGACGATGGGGAGGAAGATTTTACTTTCCTCAGTGAATTCTCCCAACTCTGCTTCCAGTATGTTTCCTGTGAGGGGAATAAAGTTGCTGATATTTTGTGGTTGTTTTGCTTTATGTGGTAATTTTCTTTGGTCTAGCCTTAGTGGGACTCCTCCTGAGTTTGTTGAGCTCGTCCCTGATAGAATTGGATCAAAATTACTATTCACATCTGTTGAAACCAGTTTCCCGGTTTCAGCGTTCGAAAGGGGGTTGCGACTAACCCTTACTTGACCTAAGCCTAGACCCTTGACCGGCTACTAGGAACTAGGAGAACTTGCCCTTGAAGAACACTTGAATCTAGAAACGAACCCCTTAAGCTGCAGCGCGGAGGTCCCACCACATTCCCGGAAGATCTTAGAGCGCTTCCCCTCCCAAGCCAATGCTGAGCCTGGGCACCTTGGAGGGCACTAAGGAACACCTCACCGACCACCTTCAACGTCAAGGGGAGGGGAGGGGTAGTGCTTGCTCACACGCGAGAGAGGGGGTAGGAACCAACCCTTCCCAAGGTGCCCATGGGGGTCTATTTATAGACTTTCCCAAAAATGGACTGCGAATAGCCGAAATTGGACTGCGAATAGCCAAAATTCTGTTATCCGCAGTCCGACCATGACCATGAACAGTCAACGCAGGAGGAGGGGCGAGTGGGGTTCGAGGTGCCCACTCCCCCCCTCACGGGAGGTCCTGTTTGCCTCCCCTAAGGATGTCGGGCGAGTGGGAGGGTCTCCCCCACTCGCCCAAAGGGGGCGGCGAGTGGGAGAGCCTCTCCCACTCGCCCCCAAAGGGGGCCGGCGAGTGGGAGGGCCTCTCCCACTCGCCCGGCGAGTGGGAGGGCCTCTCCCACTCGCCCGGCGAGTGGGAGGGCCTCTCCCACTCGCCCAAAGGGGGCCGGCGAGTGGGAGGACCTCTCCCACTCGCCCGGCGAGTGGGAGGGCTCCTCCCACTCGCCCAAGGGGGCCGGCGTGTAAAATCCCGACTTTTATTGGGCCACTAGACCCTAGTGAGCCCAATAAAAGTAGGCCCGAGCAGTAGAAAACGACCATTTCGGGTGTCGTAGCGCGCCACTACCTCATTATTATGAATAGTGGCCGTACGAACCCCGAATTGACTTCCGTCAGTTCCGTTGGACTTGTATGGACAATACGAGCGCAACAGAATTCGTTGCACTTCGATCCGAGGTCGTTTGGAGAAAACGACCATTTCGGGTGTCGTAGCGCGCCACTACCTCATTATTATGAATAGTGACCATACGAACCCCGAATTGACTTCCGTCAGTTCCGTTGGACTCGTATGGACAATACGAGCGCAACAGAATTCGTTGCACTTCGATCCGAGGTCGTTTGGAGAAAACGACCATTTCGGGTGTCGTAGCGCGCCACTACCTCATTATTATGAATAGTGACCATACGAACCCCGAATTGACTTCCGTCAGTTCCGTTGGACTCGTATGGACAATACGAGCGCAACATAATTCGTTGCACTTAGATCCGAGGTCGTTTGGAGAAAACGACCATTTCGGGTATCGTAGCGCGCCACTACCTCATTATTATGAATAGTGACCGTACGAACCTCGAATTGACTTCCGTCAGTTCCGTTGGACTCGTATGGACAATACGAGCGCAACAGAATTCGTTGCACTTCGATCCGAGGTCGTTTGGAGAAAACGACCATTTCGGGTGTCGTAGCGCGCCACTACCTCATTATTATGAATAGTGACCATACGAACCCCGAATTGACTTCCGTCAGTTCCGTTGGACTCGTATGGACAATACGAGCGCAACAGAATTCGTTGCACTTAGATCCGAGGTCGTTTGGAGAAAACGACCATTTCGGGTATCGTAGCGCGCCACTACCTCATTATTATGAATAGTGACCGTACGAACCCCGAATTGACTTCCGTCAGTTCCGTTGGAATCGTATGGACAATACAAGCGCAACGGAATTCGTTGGGCCTCGATTCAAGGTCGTATGAAGAGTATGCCATTTTAGTCCTATGCAGATCGCCTCAGTGCAACGCACGAGATATAAAGCACACGAACCCGGCATCGGCCCCGGCAACTCTTATCGTACCCCGGGAGCCAAGAAGGACCCCGCCCTAAGTTGACTTGGTCAAACCCCCCCCCCCCCTGATCTGAAATTACTTGGAAGAAAGACGAAAAGAAAAGGGGGGGGGGAGAAGCCCCTCCCCCAAAAGGAGGGACTGCCCATGAATGGGCAGCCCCCCCTATTTGGGCAAAGGGGGCAAGAGAGAGAGAAGGGAGGGAGGGGGAGAAAATATCTCCCCCTCCCTTATCCCCACGTGGGGGATAAGGAGGAGAGCTCCCCCTTCCTATAAAAGGAAGGGGCAGCCCCTCTCAAACCCACCCCACTCCCTCTCAGCCTCACCCTGCCGCCCAGCCAGCCCTCCTCCTCCTCCACCTTGCCGGAGCAAGCCAACCCCAAGGCCGCCGCCACCACCTCCTCCCTCATGGCCGGCCGCCCCTCCACCCGAGCCCCTCCCCAGGTAGAACCTCCCCCCTCCTCCTTACTACCTCCCAGTGCAGGCCAACCCCCTCCCCGTCGCCGGAGCGCCGCCAGCCGCCGCCCGAGCCTTGCAAGGCTCGGGGAGGAGGCTTGACCGTGGAAGCCCCTCCCCCAGCGCCGGTGGTGGCGCTGAAGGGGGGGGGGGGGGGGGGGGGGGGGGGGGGGGGGGGGGGGGGGGGGGGGGGGGGGGGGGGGGGAAGTAGGTCCCCTCTCGGGGACCTCGGCGCCGGCGCAGGGGAGGCGGTCGGGCCGCCGGAGGACGCAGCCCCGGCGGCACCTGTGGCCTCTCGGCGGAGGCGGCGGCGCAGCGGGCCTGCATGGCCCATGCAGGCCCCGCCACCGCCTCCCGCCCTCTGTATCACCTCCCCCGGCGGTGGCCGGTGGCGCCAGGCCGCCGGACCACCCCCGGAGGAGTCGCCGGCCCCCGGCGCACCGACCGGGGGCACTCGTGCGCGAGCGGGGGCAGCACGATCTCCCCCAGGAGATCGAGCGGGGGCCGCACGATCTCCCCCAGGAGATCGAGCGGCCGCAATTTCCTTAAACTCCCCCCCCCCCCCCCCCCCCCCCCGCCTCAAACTGTGCGCCCCCACAGCGGATCCGCTGTGGGGACCCAAGGAGGGCGCCCGGTGTGGCGCCCCCTGCTCTCTTCCCTGCCTCTAAACGCACCCCAATACCCCTTTTTCCTTCCCCATTTTTCTGAGGAAAAATGGGGCCTTTTCAAAAGAAATTCCCTAAATGAAAATTGTGCCCCACTCTTAGGGGCACCTCCTGTAATTTTTTGGGATTTTTTGGAGGAGTTTTACTATTTTTAAAACCCGTTATAAAGTTTATTTTAGGAAATAAAATGCCCAAATAAGCTCGCAAAAATCTCCAAAAATTATGAGCTCTAATTAAAGGTATTTTGCAACTACTAATAAAGTTAGGAGGGGTGGTTTCTTATTTTGGTCCTCCAAAAGCGTTTTCAAGCGAAAATAAACGCCCCAAAAAGAACGAAATTCACCAAAATGAATCGGCGTCCCCTCGACGCATATTTTTAAATACCTATTAAAAATTATGCATATCTATCCAAGAAATCGACTAAGCTCGGAATATCGACGCAAAACTCGGATCGACATTGCGGCGCGGCGCCGAAATTTAACCCCGTCGCGACGATAATAAAAGAACGTAGCCGGCAATCGAAGCCTCCTCTTATGGAGTAATTGGGCTACTAACTATTTCTTCTTATACTTTTACTGCTTCTGTACGTTCAAATTAAATCCAGTCTCGCACTGGTCCCCCGCACTTATCTTCTGTACTTTCAATTAAATCCAGTCTCGCACTGGTCCCCCGCACTTATCTTCTGTACTTTCAATTAAATCCAGTCTCGCACTGGTCCCCCGCACTTATCTTCTGTACTTTCAATTAAAACCAGTCTCGCATTGGTCCCCCGTACTTATCTTCTGTACTTTCAATTAAATCCAGTCTCGCACTGGTCCCCCGTACTTACTTTCTGTACTTTCAATTAAATCCAGTCTTGTACTGGTCCTATCATCATGGCCTCCGCTTTCGGCCTACTTTTCTGTTTATTACATGGCCTCTGCTTTCGGCCTACTTTTCTGTTTATTACATGGCCTCTGCTTTCGGCCTACTTTTCTGTTTATTACATGGCCTCTGCTTCGGCCTACCTTTTGCTTATCATTATGGCCTCTGCTTTCGGCCTACATTTCTGATTAGTGTTATGGCCCCTGCTTCGGCCTACTTTTCTTGCTAGTGCAGAGCTGTCGTGGCAACAAATGCGGTGCTTATCCTCCCTTCGGCGAGGCCTTAGTTGGGGAAAACCCGGAGTTGAGTCTCTCCTCCCAGGTTAGCCCCAAGCAAGGAGCCCTCACACCGCTAAGTCTCCCGGTCCAAGATTGTGAGACCGGTCGAGTAGAATTGTCACGTGGCTTAACGGTTTGTTTTATATAAAACGGGTGAAGATTGATTGGAAGTGGCGGGTTGGTCACGCTCGCAGACCGTTCGTACCGGTGCGGGTGGGTTGACGACTCATGGCGATAGGGAGATGTGCGCAGCAGGTTATCACCCTCTGAACACGCAGCTTTGCCTCCGCTGGTCGGCCTTCAAATCGGCTCGCCGGATGTCGCTCACATTCAGTTGGTACACCAAGTTGTACAGGAGGGCCTGAATGATACGGTACGACTACATTCAGAAGTGGCAGGACTAGCCACTGTCACTGACGGCCACATCGGTGAGGCCCGCGGGGTTAGCTCCCCTGCTTGAACGAAAGCGGTCTAAACTGTGTCGACACAGGGTCCTTTGTGTGCGTGCAGGTTTGAACACCTGGGTGTGCGCGTCTGCGCGTTATGGTGTTGTGTACTTGCTATACGGCGCGGTTACGAACTTTAGGGCGGACAGCCCTATATTTATATATATACGGAGATATAAATGTTTACCTGCTGCTAACCCTCTACCTTGCTTCGGCTACTTCATTTCTGTTCTTTAGCCGCCCCCTGGATATGGATCCGGGGAGGGGATGTATTTTCTACTTAGCTATGTGACTAACGGTTATTTCTTATAACCAATCACAGGAGATGGGACAGCAGGAAGCCCCCACACCGCAGGATGAGTTACGAGCCTTGGAGATGGCCCGTTCGATTACCCCAGCCTCTCCTCCTATCTTCAGAGACGTGAGTACGAGTGTATAAGAACTAGCCTAGGGCTCCCTTTTGTCTTAGACTATGTAGCCCGCGGGCAATATTTTGTAAAACGATAGGCTCCGGCCATGTTTAATTATGTAATATAAGCAATGCGCTTGCTTTCGTTATATTATCTGCTTTCGCTGTGCGATCTGATGTGATGTAATGATTCTTATGCCTAACAAAGAGACCGCTCAGTGCTTGAAAGGGTGGGACGTCGTCACCCGGAAAGCGCTGGGTGGTCTTCTTTGGGCAGTAAGATTCCCCCTCCCGGGACCCGGTTTAAGTCTGGGGAGGGGGGGTCTTACAAATGGATCAGAGCTACCACGATTCGACCACATGGGGCAGTCTTTCGATCCTCCTTTCCCCAGTTCCTTTTCTTGGTTCGGGACGAACCACGCAGCGGAAGCCTGGTGGACCCTTTAGGTTTAAGGTTAAGGACTCAAGACTGCACGATAGTACACCCACACGCTTTTCGCTTTCTTTTCTTTCAGTCCTGCAAAATTCCCTTAGTTTTGCAAGTTCTGACACCCGTTTGTTACTTCTCCAGATACCGGAGTCAAGTAACGGAAGGTCTTCCTCTCGAGACCAGTACCACCCTACCACTCCACCACCAGCTCGGACCGCTCCGACCACAGTTCCGTTCGGAGAGACAGAGCTCGGGCAGACCCTGGTAGCCCTATTGGCCGCCTTCCAGACAGCCACCTTACGGCCACCCCAGCAGGCCACCGTACCCACCGATCTGCTGACGACATTCCGAGGGCTAAGGCCCCCCACCTTTCGGGGTACAGAGTCAGCCATCCAGGCCGAGGAGTGGGTGGAGAGGGTAGAGGAGCTTCTTGTAGGGATGATGTGCCCAGCAGTAGCCGCAATGTCCCTGGTGGTGACCATGTTGGAGGGATATGCCCGGGACTGGTGGAGGGCAGCTAGCCGCTCCACTTTTAGAGGGCGACCCCTCAGCACCATTCTCTGGGGGGAGTTCTCTGAGGCCTTCTTAGAGCATTTTATTTCGGATGCAGACCGGATGGCACTCCAGGAGCGGTTCCTACAGATCAGACAGGGAGATAGGACGGTTCCAGACTACCAGAGAGAGTTTATCCACCTGGCCTGCTTCGCCGGGACCTTAGCAGGTACGGATAAGGACAGGGCGGCCAGATTTTACCGGGGATTACGAGACGACCTCCGTCAGGCCCTGATCATGATTTCCCAGGCATCCTTCCACACGATTGCCTCACATGCCACCGCTCTAGAGATGGACCAGCGGATGGTAGCCCAGCAGCGGAGGGGACACGTAGGTGTTCCCCGGACTCAGGGCCGAGAGAGAGGGGTAGGTCCTCGCAGGCAGGGCCGAGACGGGAGACAGCGTCAGCGTCATCAGCCATATAGGCAGGCACCCCAGCCCCGACCAGCACCCCCAGCCCCAGCACCTCAGGTCGTCCCAGCCGCACGACGAGATGTTCCCTTCGCAGGGAACTGCTACCTATGCCAGCAGCCTGGGCATATACGAGCCTTCTGCCCACAGGCTACCGGGAGACCCGGTTTAGGAGCAGTACAGAGAGCGGCGGAGAGAGGACGAGGTGGACGCAGAGGACGCCCCGCAGGCAGGAGGGAGCCGGCCAGGCAGGGCAGAGCAGCACCGCACGAGGCATACGCGTTGGATCTTCAGCACGGTCCTGCTCCTAACGTAGTGATAGGTATCTACTTTCGATAATACGATATCCTAGGAGATGTTATAGCTTTATATATATATGGACTTTTGTATACATCATCCCTACTCCTGTACATGTATGAAAAGCTTATGATTATGATATATATATACATATATGTTATCAGATCTACTTTTGGTAGAAGGTCGTCCCGCTAAAACATTGTTCGATACCGGCGCCACACACTCTTTCGTTGCACAAAACTTCATCGCCGACAAGGAGAACACGGTGCGATCATCCGGGATGTCAATCCGAATACGACTCCCGGATGGATCAGATATGACTTCCACCGAAAAGTGCTCCTTCCAGGCAATGCTAGGAGGCATAGAATTCGAAGTCAACGCCACCATCTTAGCAATAACCGGATTCGACATCATTCTGGGGATGGATTGGCTGGCCAAGCACAGCGCCCAAATCGATTGTTCGACTCGAGAAATCCGCCTCCAGAATCCGAATGGGCAATCTATCACGCTAGCAGGTATACCCTCCGTCACCCGCATTATCTTAACCTCTGCACAAACCGTCAAGGCAGTTCGACGGAAGGACGAGATGTACCTCATCTACTTTGAGATGGAGAACACGACGCAGGTGCTCGCTAAAGTACCTGTGATCAGGGACTTCCCAGACATCTTCCCAGAGTCACTCCCCGGGTTGCCCCCGCAACGGGAAGTGGACTTCCAAATCGAACTTACTCAAGGAGCCCGACCAGTGTCCCGAGCACCGTACCGGATGGCCCCGAGGGAACTGGCTGAGCTCAAGATTCAGCTGCAAGAGTTAGTCGACGCAGGATTCGTACGTCCTAGTACCTCTCTCTGGGGAGCCCCAGTACTGTTCGTTAAAAAGAAGGATGGATCGATGCGCCTCTGCATCGACTACAGAGGCTTGAATAAACTCACCGTCCGGAATACCTATCCCCTACCCCGGATAGATGAACTGTTCGATCAACTGCAAGGCGCGTCCGTCTTTTCCAAGATGGACTTAAGGTCTGGCTACTATCAACTTAGAGTACGAGAAGAGGACATTCCCAAGACCGCCTTCAGCTCTCGCTACGGACTGTACGAGTTCATGGTAATGCCATTTGGTCTAACCAATGCCCCGTCCGCCTTCATGGCTTTGATGAATACGGTATTCAAACCCTTCCTGGACCATTTTGTAATAGTCTTCATAGATGATATTCTCATCTACTCAAAGAACAAAACCGATCACTCCAGGCACCTCCAAATGGTACTACTTAAGCTAAGAGAACACTCGCTCTTCGCCAAGTTTAGCAAATGCGAGTTCTGGATGGAAGAGGTCGGCTTTCTGGGACACACCGTCAACAAGAACGGAGTAGCAGTGGATCAAGCCAAGGTGCAAGCGGTACGAGATTGGCCGCCACTTAAGACAGCGGCAGACATCCGAAGTTTCCTTGGCCTCGCCGACTACTACCGTAAGTTCGTCGAAGGCTTCTCCAAGATCGCGTTACCACTTACCTCTCTCACCAAGAAGGATGTGACATTCCAATGGTCTCCTGAATGCGAGGCGGCATTCATCGAACTGAAGAACCGGCTGATATCGGCCCCAATCCTGACCCTCCCCTCTGGTACCGAGGGTTTCCAAATCTATGCTGATGCCTCTCTGAAAGGATTGGGGGTCGTGCTTATGCAACATGGCTTATGTAGTGCACATAAGGGATGCATGAGAATTAAAGCAAGCTTGTTTTTCTGTGGATGTGCACATTGATCAAATGTTGATCATGGTTAAGTGTTAACCTATTTTTTAAAAAAAATTCCCTTCATCAAATATTAAGTGTTCGGATGCCTTCCGATGGATGACACTCTTCCTGCCTCGATCGATGAAGTGTGGGCTTGCCAAAGCAAGGTGCATTAATCTATCTTGGTAAGGGTGCGAGCGGATAATTGTGATATCCCACTGTCGACATCGGGTCTAACTTAACTAGGTGACCTCAAAGGTTGAGTGCCTAGAGGCATAGGGTTGGCATGCACCATATGATGGATGCGAATAAGGAGTTATTCACCAGCCATACAAGAATTGCATGAGGATGCAATTGGCAAGCGTTGCCTACCTAAATAACCGCATTATGAGAGGAACGCCAAAGCGGACTCGTGGTGTTGGTGAAATACGGATCTTGTCCACTAAGAGAGTAGCTCGCATGGACTCTCCGAATTGATATTGAGGGTTATCAATTTGAATAAAATAGTGGGAGTATTTAATTGAAGTCCAAATTAAAATAAATTGTATTTTGAAATTAGGGTACTGATTAAATTCTGCATGAATTCTTGTAGAATTCCATGGCAAGTGGTTCACATTCCACCTTGTCCCTCAGAGCTATCCTTGAGAAGGACAAGCTTAGTGGGACGAACTATATGGACTGGTATAGGAACCTGAGAATTGTTCTCAGGCAAGAGCGAAAGCTCTACGTCTTGGAAGAAGAAGCCCCCGAGGTGCCGACCGGGAACTCGTCCCGTGTTGATAAGGATGCTTATAAGAAGTATACCGATGACGCCTTAGACGTCGAGTGCCTTATGCTTGCCACCATGAACTCTGAGCTTCAGAAGCAACACGAGAACATGGGGTGCAAGGAGATTGACGAGCACCTAAAGAAAATGTTTCAAGGGCAAGCTCGTCAAGAGAGGTTCGATGTCACGAAGGCCTTATTTCAGTGCAAAATGGGAGCTCGAGACTCAGTTGGTACTCACGTACTCAAGATGATTGGGTATATAGAGAACCTGGAGAGACTGGGTTTTCCTCTGGGTCAAGAGTTGGCCACAGATCTTATCCTGCAATCGTTGCCGGATAGTTATGAGCAGTTTGTCTTGAACTACAACATGAATGAAATAGACAAGACACTGCCCGAGCTCCTAGGCATGTTGCGAACTGCCGAGATAAACATGAAGAAGGCCAAGCCTGCTAGTCCCATATTGATGGTACATAAAGGCAAGGGTAAGGCCAAGGGCTTCAAGAAGACGAAGGTGGGACCTAAGTCACATCTTGAGCCCAAATCTTCTGCGCTGAAAAAGAAGAGCACCGTGAAGGAAGGAAAATGCCACCACTGTGGCAAGGTTGGTCATTGGAGGAGGAATTGTCCTTCGTACATTGAGGGTCTGCAGAAAATGAAGGGAGGTATGACTTCCGCTTCGGATATTTACGTTATAGAGATAAACCTTTCTGCTCCTTCATCTTGGGTATTGGATACCGGATGTGGTTCTCACATTTGTACAAATGTGCAGGAACTAGGAAGGAGGAGATTGCTGAGTAAAGGAGAGGTGGACCTACGTGTCGGCAATGGAGCAAGAGTTGCTGCTGTAGCCGTAGGGGTTTACCGTCTTTCTTTGCCCAGTGGGCTTGTAATAGAACTTCATAATTGTTATTATGTTCCGGCCATAACTAGAAACATTATATCCATTTCATGCTTAGACATGATTGGATTTTCTTTTATAATTAAGAACAATTGTTGTTCTATATTTAAGAATGATGTTTGTTATGCTGTAGCTCAATTGTTTAATGGTCTTTATGTTTTGAACCTGGACCATCCGATCTATAATGTAGATAATAATAAAAGACTAAGAACAAATGACTCAAATCCTACATATCTCTGGCATTGTCGTTTAGGTCATATAAACGAGAAGCGCATATCCAAGCTCCATAAAGATGGACTATTGGACTCATTTGATTATGAATCATTTGAGCGATGCGAGTCTTGTTTATTAGGCAAGATGACTAAAGCCCCTTTCACTGGTTATACTGAGAGGGCTGAGGATCTCTTGGGTGTTGTACATAGTGATGTATGCGGACCCATGAGTTCTATGGCTAGAGGTGGGTATTTCTACTTCGTTACATTTACTGATGATTTCAGTAGATACGGATACGTGTATCTTATGAAGTGCAAATCCGAAACCTTTGAAAAGTTCAAAGAGTTTAAGAATGAAGTGGAGAACCAATTGGGTAAAAAGGTTAAAGCACTCCGATCTGATCGAGGTGGCGAATACCTGAGTCATGAGTTCCGTGATCATCTGAAAGAGTGTGGTATTGTATCACAGCTCACTCCACCTAGGACACCGCAGCATAATGGTGTGTCTGAGAGGAGAAATCGTACTCTGTTAGACATGGTACGGTCGATGATGAGTCATGCAGACTTGCCTGTTTCCTTTTGGGGTTTTGCTTTAGAGACTGTTGCAATGACACTGAATCGCGCTCCGACGAAAACGGTTCTAAAGACACCATATGAGATATGGACTGGGAAGCGTCCTAGTATGTCGTTCATTAAAATTTGGGGTTGTGAGGCATACGTTCGACGTCAAATGCCTGACAAGCTGGAACCTAAATCAGATAAGTGTTATCTGGTGGGATATCCTAAGGAAACGAAAGGATATTACTTTTACCTACCGTCTGAGGGCAAAGTGTTTGTCGCAAGGACGGGTGTCTTCTTGGAGAAAGAGTTTTTGTCAAGAAAGACGCAAAAGGTAGAACTTGAAGAAGTTCAAGAACCACAAGTAGTGAATGAACCAGAGTTGGATTCTGAGCCAGGACTACAAGATGTTGTAGCTAGAGAACCTGCTCACGAAACACAAGTCCTACGTAGATCTGGTAGACCAAGATTTGAGCCTGAGAGACATGGATTTCTCGTGTCTCAAATAGGTAATGTGTTGCTTATGGATCATGATGATGAACCAGCGACCTACCAAGAGGCTATGAATGGACCGGACTCCGACAAGTGGCTTGAGGCTATGAAATCTGAAATGGACTCCATGTATACAAACCAAGTTTGGAACTTGGTGGAACCACCTGAAGGGGTACGACCCATAGGGTGCAAGTGGGTCTTCAAGAAGAAGACCGACATGGATGGGAATGTACAGACATTCAAAGGGCGACTGGTGGCTAAGGGTTTCAAGCAAATTCATGGTGTTGACTATGATGAGACCTTTTCCCCTGTTGCCATGGTAAAGTCCATTAGGATATTGCTTGCTATTGCTGCGTATTATGACTACGAGATCTGGCAGATGGATGTCAAAACGGCTTTCCTAAATGGAAACCTCCTTGAGGAAGTGTACATGACACAACCCGAGGGTTTTGTATCCCCAAATGAAGCCACTAAAATATGCAAGCTGAATAGATCCATTTATGGATTGAAACAGGCCTCTAGAAGTTGGAATCTTCGTTTTGATGAGAAGATCAAAGAGTTTGGTTTTGTCAAGAACGAGGATGAACCGTGTGTTTACAAGCGAATCAGGGGAGCATTGTTGTCTTCCTGATATTGTATGTAGATGACATACTGTTGATCGGGAATGACATACCTACCCTGAAAGTTGTTAAGAACAACCTAGGGAACTGCTTTTCTATGAAGGACTTGGGTGAAGCGACTTACATACTCGGTATTAAGATCTATAGAGATAGATCGAAGAAGTTGCTGGGTTTGACCCAGAGTACGTACATTGACAAGGTGTTGAAGCGGTTCAACATGCTTGAGTCCAAGAAAGGATTTTTGCCCATGTCTCATGGTGTGAATCTCTCTAAGGACCAGTGTCCAAAATCTTGCGAAGATAAGGACCGCATGAAGTCGATTCCATATGCTTCGGCAATTGGGTCAATCATGTATGCAATGTTATGTACTCGACCCGATGTCTCTTTTGCTTTGAGCATGACTAGCAGGTATCAGTCTGATCCCAGTGAATGTCACTGGATAGCCGTAAAGAATATCCTGAAGTACTTGAGAAGGACTAAGGATGTATTCTTGGTGTATGGTGGAAAGGAAGAGCTCGTTGTAAGTGGTTACACGGATGCCAGCTTCCAAACTGATAGGGATGATTCAAAGTCTCAGTCAGGGTTTGTGTTTTGCCTGAATGGAGGAGCTGTGAGCTGGAAGAGTTCCAAGCAAGAGACAGTTGCTGATTCTACAACTGAGGCCGAGTATATCGCTGCAGCTAATGCAGCGAAGGAGGCTGTATGGATTAGGAAATTCATCGGCGAGCTAGATGTAGTTCCTAGCATTGTTGGTCCCGTAGTTCTCTACTGTGATAACAATGGTGCAATTGCACAATCTAAGGAACCTAGATCCCATCAGCGCTCCAAGCACATACTTCGGCGGTTCCATCTTATTCGTGAGATTGTCGAACGAGGAGATGTGAACATTTGCAGAGTGCCGACTGAGGAGAATATTGCAGATCCACTGACAAAGCCTCTCGCACAGAGAAAGCATGATGGTCATACTAGATCAATGGGTATACGATACCTGAATGATCAACTCTAGTGGGAGTCTTGTGGGTTGCATGTAAAATAAATATTCTGTTGGCTGTTTATTATTTATTCATATGATGAATTGTGTACCAATTATTTCTTTTTACAATTAATGGCAAGTTCTTTTATTACGATATACTGTTTCTATATGATAGAATAAAATTCGTGATAAATACCCTTAGAATGTTCGCTTCCATAGGACATCAAGTACGTGACTTGAATGTGAGAGCCTATGATTTTGAAGCTTCATTCTTAAAAGGTCCCTGGTCGAGGTATCATCGTAGAAGCTAAGGGTGATGATGATACATTAAGACTAGCATGTGTGTTGACTGATGACCGGTTCTCACAGGTCATGATATTGTGATATCAAGTCATCACGTGGGTACTTGTTAGTGAACAAGTTGTACTGGACAGACCCAACCTGAGACTACTTTGTGGATTGTTACTTATAAGTGTCACAAGTAGGTCTCATTTGACAATGGTGTTGTGGTCCTTTGACCTGAAGTCACAGCATTCACCGAGTGAGGAAGAGCGTGCTTTGATGTCATCTAAAGTCTTCCTTGAAGAAGGTTGATGATAAGGGTGGTCGTTGGGTACGTTACGAATCATTTGGGTGTTTGGGTGTGAGCAGATATGGGATTTGTCCTCCTATATAACGGGAGTTGCATCCATGGGCCCCTTGATGGAATTGGACTGAGAAATGCATGGCCATGCTTGGTAGAGTCAATATGTGATATTGAGCTCACCATTCTCTGGAAGTCCGTTCTAGATCAAGAAACTTGGATTGAGCTATTATGAGGGTGACACGGTCCATGCCTCTAGTTCTTTCCGGATGTAAGGGACAAAGGGACAAAGACAACGCTGGAACATTGGTCATAAAGGCTTATGAGTTATGAACTCTTATTACTTGGGGAGCAATGATGCATTGCTAGATGCCGCTCATTGTTTGTGAGGTTTTTGGTTTGATACTTTCAAGATCAAGTGGGAGACTGTTGGAGTTGTCATTGTGATCTAGAAGTGGTCAAACATGTAATCTCACTGCCAACGCGATATGAGCCTGCAGGGTCGCACATAAGAGCATGTGGAGAAGTTGGTAGATTGACTGTGTTGGTAAATGTTACCAATCACCATATATAGAATGGGGAAATCCAGCAGGTTGTTGCTGTCTGAATTCGTCGGGTTTACACGGATAGAATTCGTCGGATTCGTCGGGATTCGTCGGATTGTCCCGTGAACACTCGACGAATTATTTCAGAAACCCTTCATTCGACAAAATGTTGTCGTCTGTCTAGATTCGTCGGGATTCGTCGGGATTCGTCGGGTTGTCCCGTGAAGACTCGACGAATTGTTACAGAGATCATTTTCTCGGCAAATGTTGCCGTCTGATCTGATTCGTCGGATTCGTCGGATTGTCCCGTGAAGACTCGACGAATTGTTACAGAGATCATTTTTCGGCAAATGTTGTCGTCTGATCTGATTCGTCGGATTCGTCGGGTTGTCCCGTGAAATCTCGACGAATGATCTTCCGTGGAATTCCGACGAATTGTAACAGAAGCCCTTATTCTGATGAGTGGTCTGCGGATAGCGATTCTTCTAGAAGCTGTTTATCCTTTGGGTATAAATAGGACTTCGTTTTAGGGTTCTACATACTAACAAAAAGAAGAAGCCGACGGAAGGAGTTCCGCTCTCGCCTCACGAACCCTAGCCGACGGAAGTGTTCCGCCGTCTCTGAATCGCGTCCGCTGACCTCCTCTCCGGCGATCGTCGCCGTGTGTGTTCTTCCTGGAGCGAACCTAGCAGTTCGTGGAAGTTCAAGGTGCAGTCATTCTTCTCCCGGCTCGTGTGGATCACTGTAGAGACGTAGACATTATTCTACGTGAGGACTCGCATTGCCGCCAACAGCAATCTTCTTCGTGGAGCATCAAGGTTGGATTTGATCCAACCCCATTGAGGTAATTTTTGCCTAGTATTTTATTAACTTCTTGATTCAACATTCATGGCCGATCCAAGCATTTTTGGGTTGTTTCTGTTTATTTCCGCTGCGCCTACATTTGATGTATGGTTCTAGAAAAACCCAACACCCCGCCCTAAGTTGACTTGGTCAACCCCCCCCCCCCCCCCCCCCCCCCCGATCTGAAATTACTTGGAAGAAAGACGAAAAGAAAAGGGGGGGAGAGAAGCCCCTCCCCCAAAAGGAGGGGCTGCCCATGAATGGGCAGCCCCCCCCCCCCCCCTATTTGGGCAAAGGGGGCAAGAGAGAGAGAAGGGAGGGAGGGGGAGAAAATATCTCCCCCTCCCTTATCCCCACGTGGGGGATAAGGAGGAGAGCTCCCCCTTCCTATAAAAGGAAGGGGCAGCCCCTCTCAAACCCACCCCACTCCCTCTCAGCCTCACCCTGTCGCCCAGCCAGCCCTCCTCCTCCTCCACCTTGCCGGAGCAAGCCAACCCCAAGGCCGCCGCCACCACCTCCTCCCTCATGGCCGGCCGCCCCTCCACCCGAGCCCCTCCCCAGGTAGAACCTCCCCCCTCCTCCTTCCTACCTCCCAGTGAAGGCCAGCCCCCTCCCCGTTGCCGGAGCGCCGCCAGCCGCCGCCCCGAGCCTTGCAAGGCTCGGGGAGGAGGCTTGACCGTGGAAGCCCCTCCCCCAGCGCCGGTGGTGGCGCTGGGGGGGGGGGGGGGGGGGGGGGGAGTAGGTCCCCTCTCGGGGACCTCGGCGCCGGCGCAGGGGAGGCGGTCGGGCCGCCGGAGGACGCAGCCCCGGCGGCACCTGTGGCCTCCCCCCCCCCCTCCTCCCCGCACTTCCTGTAGGGGGATAACCCCCTCCCCCGGCGGCGGCCGGCGGCGCCAGGCCGCCGGGCCACCACCGGGGTAGGCGCCGACCCCCGGCGCTCCGACCGGGGGGCGGCACCCGTGGCCTCTCGGCGGAGGCGGCGGCGCAGCGGGCCTGCATGGCCCATGCAGGCCCCGCCACCGCCTCCCGCCCTCTGTATCACCTCCCCCGGCGGTGGCCGGTGGCGCCAGGCCGCCGGACCACCCCCGGAGGAGTCGCCGGCCCCCAGCGCACCGACCGGGGGTACTCCCGCACCCCCCTCTAGCGGAGGCGGTGGCGGCGAGCCTGCACGACACATGCAGGCCGCCACCGCCCCGTGCCGCTCCCTGCCCCTCATTCCGACGGTGGCCGGCGGCGCCAGGCCGCCGGACCACCACCGGAATGGTCGCCGACCCCCGACGCACCGGCCGGGGGCGGCGCCGGCCCCAGCCGGCCGCTGCCCGGCGGCGGCAGCGGCTGCCACCCGTGCGCGAGCGGGGGCCGCACGATCTCCCCCAGGAGATCGAGCGGCCCCCATTTCCTTAAACCCCCCCCCCCCCCCCGCCTCAAACTGTGCGCCCCCACAGCGGATCCGCGGCGGATCCGCTGTGGGGACCCAAGGAGGGCGCCCGGTGTGGCGCCCCCTGCTCTCTTCCCTGCCTCTAAACGCACCCCAATACCCCTTTTTCCTTCCCCATTTTTCTGAGGAAAAATGGGGCCTTTTCAAAAGAAATTCCCTAAATGAAAATTGTGCCCCACTCTTAGGGGCACCTCCTGTAATTTTTTGGGATTTTTTGGAGGAGTTTTACTATTTTTAAAACCCATTATAAAGTTTATTTTAGGAAATAAAATGCCCAAATAAGCTCGCAAAAATCTCCAAAAATTATGAGCTCTAATTACAGGTATTTTGCAACTACTAATAAAGTTAGGAGGGGTGGTTTCTTATTTTGGTCCTCCAAAAGCGTTTTCAAGCGAAAATAAACGCCCCAAAAAGAACGAAATTCACCAAAATGAATCGGCGTCCCCTCGACGCATATTTTTAAATACCTATTAAAAATTATGCATATCTATCCAAGAAATCGACTAAGCTCGGAATATCGACGCAAAACTCGGATCGACATTGCGGCGCGGCGCCGAAATTTAACCCCGTCGCGACGATAATAAAAGAACGTAGCCGGCAATCGAAGCCTCCTCTTATGGAGTAATTGGGCTACTAACTATTTCTTCTTATACTTTTACTGCTTCTGTACGTTCAAATTAAATCCAGTCTCGCACTGGTCCCCCGCACTTATCTTCTGTACTTTCAATTAAATCCAGTCTCGCACTGGTCCCCCGCACTTATCTTCTGTACTTTCAATTAAATCCAGTCTCGCACTGGTCCCCCGGACTTATCTTCTGTACTTTCAATTAAATCCAGTCTCGCACTGGTCCCCCGTACTTATCTTCTGTACTTTCAATTAAATCCAGTCTCGCACTGGTCCCCCGTACTTACTTTCTGTACTTTCAATTAAATCCAGTCTTGTACTGGTCCTATCATCATGGCCTCCGCTTTCGGCCTACTTTTCTGTTTATTACATGGCCTCTGCTTTCGGCCTACTTTTCTGTTTATTACATGGCATCTGCTTTCGGCCTACTTTTCTGTTTATTACATGGCCTCTGCTTCGGCCTACCTTTTGCTTATCATTATGGCCTCTGCTTTCGGCCTACATTTCTGATTAGTGTTATGGCCCCTGCTTCGGCCTACTTTTCTTGCTAGTGCAGAGCTGTCGTGGCAATAAATGCGGTGCTTATCCTCCCTTCGGCGAGGCCTTAGTTGGGGAAAACCCGGAGTTGAGTCTCTCCTCCCAGGTTAGCCCCAAGCAAGGAGCCCTCATACCGCTAAGTCTCCCGGTCCAAGGTTGTGAGACCGGTCGAGTAGAATTGCCACGTGGCTTAACGGTTTGTTTTATATAAAACGGGTGAAGATTGATTGGAAGTGGCAGGTTGGTCACGCTCGCAGACCGTTCGTACCGGTGCGGGTGGGTTGACGACTCATGGCGACAGGGAGATGTGCGCAGCAGGTTATCACCCTCTGAACACGCAGCTTTGCCTCCGCTGGTCGGCCTTCAAATCGGCTCGCCGGATGTCGCTCATATTCAGTTGGTACACCAAGTTGTACAGGAGGGCCTGAATGATACGGTACGACTACATTCAGAAGTGGCAGGACCGGCCACTGTCACCGACGGCCACATCGGTGAGGCCCGCGGGGTTAGCTCCCCTGCTTGAACGAAAGCGGTCTAAACTGTGTCGACACAGGGTCCTTTGTGTGCGTGCAGGTTTGAACACCTGGGTGTGCGCGTCTGCGCGTTATGGTGTTGTGTACTTGCTATACGGCGCGGTTACGAACTTTAGGGCGGACAGCCCTATATTTATATATATACGGAGATATAAATGTTTACCTGCTGCTAACCCTCTACCTTGCTTCGGCTACTTCATTTCTGTTCTTTAGCCGCCCACTGGATATGGATCCGGGGAGGGGATGTATTTTCTACTTAGCTCTGTGACTAACGGTTATTTCTTATAACCAATCACAGGAAATGGGACAGCAGGAAGCCCCCACACCGCAGGATGAGTTACGAGCCTTGGAGATGGCCCGTTCGATTACCCCAGCCTCTCCTCCTATCTTCAGAGACGTGAGTACGAGTGTATAAGAACTAGCCTAGGGCTCCCTTTTGTCTTAGACTATGTAGCCCGCGGGCAATATTTTGTAAAACGATAGGCTCCGGCCATGTTTAATTATGTAATATAAGCAATGCGCTTGTTTTCGTTATATTATCAGCTTCCGCTGTGCGATCTGATGTGATGTAATGATTCTTATGCCTAACAAAGAGACCGCTCAGTGCTTGAAAGGGTGGGATGTCGTCACCCGGAAAGCGCTGGGTGGTCTTCTTTGGGTAGTAAGATTCCCCCTCCCGGGACCCGGTTTAAGTCTGGGGAGGGGGGGTCTTACACGGCGAGTGGGAGAGCCCCTCCCACTCGCCCGAAGGGAGTGGGGGGAGCGTGTGCTCCCTCCGCTTCCCCCTGCCTCTTTTTGCCTTAACCGGTCTCGACCGTCTCGGCTACCGTCACTGTCTTGGTCTCATCCGGGTCGGGTCACACCAACTCGGGAAATATGAGGGTTGTACACAATCCCCGCTCTTTGCGAGCTTGTCCCAAGCTCGGAAAGAAAGTCCAACCCACCTATTGAACGAGTTGGTGGGACCTGGAGAGAATCTTTGGAGGGACCTGCCATCGGGGAACCTCTGCCAAGCCTTTCGGCTGAAGCCATCTTTAGACGAAGGTGAACCTTTTTCCACTAAAGAACCCTCCTATGGGCCGAGCCCAACTGGAGGTGGAGAAAGCTCAACACCTTAGGTCGGATTAACCTCGACCTGAGGTGGAGGAGAAACTCAGCACCTCTAGTTGAGCCGAGCTCGACCTGAGGTGGGAGGAAAACCTTTCTCCACTTAAGGACCCTCCTATGGGCCGAGCCCAACTGGAGGTGGAGAAAGCTCAACACCTTGGGTCGGATTAACCTCGACCTGAGGTGGAGGAGAAACTCAGCACCTCTAGTCGAGCCGAGCTCGACCTGAGGTGGGAGGAAAACCTTTCTCCACTTGAGAACCCTCCTATGGGCCGAGCCCAAACTGGAGGTGGAGAAAGCTCAACACCTTGGGTCGGATTAACCTCGACCTGAGGTGGAGGAAAACCTTTCTCCACTTAAGAACCCTCCTATGGGCTGAGCCCAACTGGAGGTGGAGAAAGCTCAACACCTTGGGTCGGATTAACCTCGACCTGAGGTGGAGGAGAAACTCAGCACCTCTAGTCGAGCCGAGCTCGACCTGAGGTGGGAGGAAAACCTTTCTCCACTTGAGAACCCTCCTATGGGCCGAGCCCAAACTGGAGGTGGAGAAAGCTCAACACCTTGGGTCGGATTAACCTCGACCTGAGGTGGAGGAGAAACTCAGCACCTCTAGTCGAGCCGAGCTCGACCTGAGGTGGGAGGAAAACCCTTCTCCACTTGAGAACCCTCCTATGGGCTGAGCCCAAACTGGAGGTGGAGAAAGCTCAACACCTTGGGTCGGATTAACCTCGACCTGAGGTGGAAGAAAAACTCAACACCTCTAGTCGAGCTGAACTCGACCCGAGGTGGGAGAAAAACTCAACACCTCTAGTCGAGCTGAACTCGACCCGAGGTGGGAGAAAAACTCAACACCTCTAGTCGAGCTGAACTCGACCCGAGGTGGGAGGCGGGAACTCCACACCTACCAGGGAGCCGAGCAAACCTGGAGGGGGAGGAACTCAACACCTAATAGGGAGCCGAGCTCACCTGAAGGTGGAGGAACTCAACACCTAGCAGGGAGCCGAGCTCACCTGAAGGTGGAGGAACTCAACACCTAACAGGGAGCCGAGCTCACCTGGAGGTGGAGGAAACTCCACACCTAACAGGGAGCCGAGCTCACCTGGAGGTGGAGGAACTCAACACCTAACAGGGAGCCGAGCTCACCTAGAGGTGGAGGAACTCAACACCTAACAGGGAGCCGAGCTCACCTGAAGGTGGAAGAACTCAACACCTAACAGGGAGCCGAGCTCACCTGGAGGTGGAGGAACTCAACACCTAACAGGGAACCGAGCTCACCTGGAGGTGGAGGAACTCAACACCTAACAGGGAGCCGAGCTCACCTGAAGGTGGAAGAACTCAACACCTAACAGGGAGCCGAGCTCACCTGGAGGTGGAGGAACTCAACACCTAACAGGGAGCCGAGCTCACCTGGAGGTGGAGGAACTCAACACCTAACAGGGAGCCGAGCTCACCTGAAGGTGGACGAACTCAACACCTAACAGGGAGCCGAGCTCACCTGGAGGTGGAGGAACTCAACACCTAACAGGGAGCCGAGCTCACCTGGAGGTGGAGGAACTCAACACCTCACAGGGAGCCGAGCTCACCTGGAGGTGGAGGAACTCAACACCTAACAGGGAGCCGAGCTCACCTGGAGGTGGAGGAACTCAACACCTGACAGGGAGCAGAGCTCACCTGAAGGTGGAGGAACTCAACACCTAACAGGGAGCCGAGCTCACCTGGAGGTGGAGGAACTCAACACCTAACAGGGAGCCAAGCTCACATAGAGGTGGAGGAACTCAACACCTAACAGGGAGCCGAGCTCACCTGGAGGTGGAGGAACTCAACACCTAACAGGGAGCCGAGCTCACCTGGAGGTGGAGGAACTCAACACCTAACAGGGAGCCAAGCTCACCTGGAGGTGGAGGAACTCAACACCTAACAGGGAGCCGAGCTCACCTGGAGGTGGAGGAACTCAACACCTAACAGGGAGCCGAGCTCACCTGGAGGTGGAGGAACTCAACTCCTGACAGGGAGCAGAGCTCACCTGAAGGTGGAGGAACTCAACACCTAACAAGGAGCCGAGCTCACCTGGAGGTGGAGGAACTCAACACCTAACATGGAGCCGAGCTCACCTGGAGGTGGAGGAACTCAACACCTAACAGGGAGCCGAGCTCACCTGGAGGTGGAGGAACTCAACACCTAACAGGGAGCCGAGCTCACCTGGAGGTGGAGGAACTCAACACCTAACAGGGAGCCGAGCTCACCTGGAGGTGGAGGAACTCAACACCTAACAGGGAGCCGAGCTCACCTGGAGGTGGAGGAACTCAACACCTAACAGGGAGCCAAGCTCACCTGGAGGTGGAGGAACTCAACACCTAACAGGTAGCCGAGCTCACCTGGAGGTGGAGGAACTCAACACCTAACAGGGAGCCAAGCTCACCTGGAGGTGGAGGAACTCAACACCTAACAGGGAGCCGAGCTCACCTGGTGTCACAACCCGCATTTTCCCAACATTTAAAATGCTATCAGAGTAGGGAAAGCTACGCATTGTGATGCCACGTCACGTAGGGGACGCCTACTGACGTTAAGGCAATTCATCCTTCTTCGCAGTCAAGCAAATATTATTATAAACTCAAAGAGATTTAGATATAAGTTGTGCAAAGATTAACAAGCCGCGTCCCTCGGCTAGGTGGATCAACTAGTCCACGTTTTTAAAACATAGTTTTACGCAGCGGAAAAATACTTGAGTTAAATTACTTAGTGGCCTAAGTGAACATGAAGACTTAGTGATGTGCACCATGCAAGATTGAATATGTGGATTTACTATATATAAAAGTAGATTTATCACGCGCAGAAAGTAGTAAGATTAGCTTTTCAAAACATGTTATGCAATGCAATAATTACCTTAACATATCTAACAAGGAGCCATAAAGCCCACCAATATCTAACCATTTCAGAACAAGTGTTCAAAAGCGAACCACAAGTAACAGCAGCAGTTGAAACAAAAATCTAACTAAACGGCACCACGAGCGTCAACACCTGACACGAACCCATGGGCCGACAAGTCCACAGAAAACTCTACCTCAAAGAGTCAGAAGACAGCAACTAAAACAGCTCTGCACTAACACCTGCTACTGTCCAGAACCTGAGGCATTCAAAGAAAGAACACCTCAGAAACAAGTACAAGTGGTGCAGAAAATAAGAAAGTAAGCAAACCTCCGCGAGACCGGAGGGAAACATGAGCTGCAAGGGTCAGTCATGACAAGCAAGCAGCAAGTAATCGACAGGAAATGAAATAGCAGGAGTATCTAATCATCAGCAGAAAGGAAACAACAGAACAACTAAAATCAGTAAAATAAGCTCACCAAACAAAGGTGAGAACACAGGCGATGACAAAACTCGCCATAAGCAAAAGAAAAGCCATCCGTTTTCAAATTATTAATCATGTTACTCTTGTTCAGAATTATAGAGACTGATCAGCTCATCCAAAAGAAGAGCACCGCACCGGGGGCAAAAACCACACCGCGTACGGACTCCCAAACAGAATGCTTAAGAGGACACCGCACCGGGGGCAAAAACCACACCGCGTACAGCCTCCTAATCAAAAGCTTAAAAGAGCACCGCACCGGGGGCAAAAACCACACCGAGTACGACCTCCAACAGAATTTATTAAATTAAAGAACATCGCACCGGTGGCTCCTCCAACGTCGTGTACGACCTCCAATAGAATTCATATTTTCATGCAATTTCAAAGGGTAAGGGGCGAGGCCCAACAGGACATATCATATCATAAGGTAAGTAGCGAATGAGAAAATCAAGAGATATGAAGCTAACAACAATCTTTTATTCACTGGCATAATATCAAATTATTAGCAGCAAAAATAGAGAATAAAACGGAGATACGACGCAGTTAGATCAAAAGCGCCGGCTTAGAGCGGTTATATGGCAAAGAGAAAGAGCAAGGGCAAGAACACCACTTGCCTTCAAATCACCGGAAACGTTCTCCGAACAACTCCTCGTTGTAGATCGGCCCAAAAGGAGGCACGACGAGGCGAAATCTACAGAAAAAAGACCAAAACGAAGGTTAAGGCCGAAAACCCTAACGAAAAAGTTTCACGAAACGGGAGGAAATTACCACGAGGATGAAGCTCTCATCGAGAGCTTTCCGAATCTATGCTCGGCTCGCGATTCCGACCACCGGAGCTCCGTCGGCGGCGGCCGGAAGGTTCGAGAAATCGTCGTCCCCGTCGCTCGATTCTACTCTCTGGTTCGGACAGAATGAGGAAGAAGCAGGTTCGTTATCTTTTTAGGCAACATTATATAATTTTAATAATAATAATAATCTCATTATTATTATTACTATTAATAAATGAAGAAAGGAGGTCGACGCATGCATTGAGAGAAAGTTTAGGGTTTAGGGTTTAGGGTGAGAGAAACTTCAAAAATGCGCCGAGGCTCCAAAATGGCTCGGATCGCGACGAAACTTGATAAGCAAGTCTAAAATTAAATAATCTAATTTCCTAACGTAAAATTTTCCAATTCCGGGTCGTCGCAAAATCTGGTCGACTTGACCCAAACGGACGCGAAAACGCGCAAACGGCGACGCGCCGCTAACTCGACGTTAAAAGTAACGCCCCGACGTCATTAACACGCCATCACTGAATTAAACAAACACCGGAAAATCAGGGGCGTTACAGTCACTCCCCCTAAAAGAAAGTTTCGTCCCGAAACTTGACATAAGAGCAGATAACAACATTAAGGTCGATAAATGGTACAGGAGAGAAAATTTAAGATAGATAAATAATTGGTACAGGAAGGGAATTTTGACCTGGGCTATTTAGATGAAAGATAAAGGTGCAGGAACAACAATTTGGACAAAATATATGGTACAGGAAAATAAATCCATCTGAGCTATTTAAATGAGGAGATGAAAGATGCAGGAAGAAGATTTACCTGAGCTAATTAATTGAAAAGGTGAGGATGAGACTCTCGCATTGCTGACTCCAGCTCCCATGTTGCGCTCTCGACGTCATGAATCTTCAATTGACTCGAATCGTGTGATCAAATTTTTTTTCGAGACATACCTGGGCTCAACGTACAACTTATCTACAAAAATAGTACACCACTCCTTCGGTAGGTATGATCCAAAGCTGGAGCAGTGCTCATCTTCTATTCAATTCCTGAAAGGCTCCTTCACACTAGTCACCCCAAACAAAATTTGGATTCTCCTACATAAACCTAATCAAGGACGCAATTAATCACACGAATTCATTACACAAGCCTTCTATATCATCTTGCCAACCCTACAAAATTCCCTATTTCCTCGGATGTTGTAAATCTCTTCCAATTCAATCACTCAACGATCTATACTGGGTCCGACGAAAACTCATCCTCATTAATAACATGGCCCAAATAGGTAAGTAAAGACATCCAAAACTTGTACTTGCTTATCTTGGCAAACAAACTTGCGCTCTCACACAACAGAGCACGCAGCATAATGAGAGCAGTTCCAGAACAGAACAGAAATGAAAAAGGACTCGCTGTCAGACTCTAAGGATGGACGAGCATGAACCGCAGAAATAACCAGCGTCTGAACACACTCAAGGGTTGGTCAGTATCCAACGAGAAGATCATGCGCTTATCCTCACATTTGATCACGACATCATACCTGGACAATCAGTCCATTCCAAGAATCACATCGGAAAAAAAAATTGTCAGATCTAGCATCTTCAAATCCGCTAGAACCTGGACACCACCCAAAGAAATGGGGCACTCCCGGATACCCCGATCTGACGCAACCTGGTCTATAGATGGAAACTTAACGGACAAGGCATCACTAGACAACTAGTAAGCTAAATTTTAGAAAAAGGAGAACAAGTTTGGAGGAAAGGAACTAACCAGATATCACGTGCGCTGAGGTTTGAGCTTCCTCTCTAGTCAGCACATTAAGCTTTCCTTTAGTCTTGCCCATGAACTGCGGGGGCGGCGGCAAGGCCTGCAGAGGAACCGCTGAAGTCACGGTATGCGAATTCGGGCAGTCGGCCCTACGATATCCTTTTTGTCCACATAGGAAACAACAACCGGCCTTCTTGTAACATCGGGCCGCCTCATGCCCGGGCTTAGAACAGAAAGAGCACACTGAGATCGCCTTAGGTACTGCGTCCTGAATTGCATTAACCTTTAACAGCTCCAACGCCTCGAGCCTCTCGAAACACCTTTCGAATGGGTGGCCCCGCTTTCCACGGAAGCTACAGTGCCCCACACCCCTCTCCTTCGAGTCCGAGTGAGATGCCTTGGAACTCTCCCGATCATCCAACTTTCTCTTATCACTCTTTGTCTGCTGCCCACGAATCTTCGTCTTCTCAATAGACTCGGCCTTCAATGCGGCCTCCACCGCTTCAGCATAAGTCTTTGACCCATAGGCGCTAGCCCACTGCTGGACGTCGCCAGTGAGACCACCCAAAAACCGCTTCACTCTACCTTCCTCCGAGGCCACCAACTCGGGGGCGAATCTACTCAACTTGCTGAACTCGATCTCGTATTCACTGACGGTGAGCTGCCTTTGCTTCAGATGCAGAAAGTTGTTCATCAATCGGTCGCGCTCAACCGATGGGAGGAACTTCTTAAGCAACAACTTCTTAAACGTCTCCCAGGAGCATCCCTCGGCAAGACCTTCCTTCTCCCTAATCCACCAACCTTTCGCCAAACCTTTCAGTTGAAAAGCAGCCACCATCACCTTCGAAGCCTCCGAGACACCAGAATAGGAGAACATCTCCTCCATGCTGATCACCCAATCATCCAGGGCCATGAAGTCTGCCCTACCATCATAGGTAGGAGGTCCCAAACGCTGAAAGTGTGAAATGAAGTTCATCTCCGGTGGCAATGCCACTGGAGGCACCAGGGGAGCAGGAACGGCCGGGCTCACCACCGGTTCTTGCACAACAGGCTGCTGCGTCGAGGCAGCAGACACCAAGGACTGAATCTGAGTCTGCATCGCAACCAACTGCCTCGACAAAGCCTCATTGCTCTGTCGCAGGCTTTCGATCACGGACTCACTTTGACCACCAGAAGACTCTCCCTCAGGCAGGGGGGTCGATCATGTCACTCTTCTACGAGACATGTCTACAAGAACGATGGGCATTTAATCAGAAACAGGCTTACAGAGCTTAAGCCAAACAGACTCGGAAAAATTTACGGATCGATTCGGAACAGGGAAGAAAACAACCTGTTATTGCTGTTACCTTGTTCTGAAATTTCATGAAATGATGCCATGATTAACTTAGGATGATGCATCACCATCCTATTGACTCTTGTGCTATGACATGAGTGCATGAGTATTTAAATTTCTTTTCAAATCATGTGTGTACATATGTCATCTCGCATGTCTTTAACTTGGCACGCGTGCTTATGCGATGATATGAATGTATGCAGTGTTATGCATTCTAGAAAGAGGCCTTAATGCGTGTTATGAGCGGCGTACACATGTAATGTTATGCATCCCATACTACATAACATTACATGTAACGAAAAAGAAAACGTGCTAATGGGCATCCATGTAATGGTGGTTATGCATCCCATACTACATAACCGTCACATGTTGCCACCTATGGTGGATCCATATACAAACACATATTATGCATCCCATACTACATAATATGCCCCGTATACTTCTTATCATGCTATGAGTGTTGTGTCCATGCTTCGGTCAAGACATATTGATGACATATCGGTGTGTGTATACAACGAAATGATCTTATGAGGTTCTGCTTAGGATAGCGGTTGTTTGGCTCACACGCCAAACTACCCAACTACCTTTTTCACAGAACCTCCCTCTGATACCAACTGTCACAACCCGCATTTTCCCAACATTTAAAATGCTATCAGAGTAGGGAAAGCTACGCATTGTGATGCCACGTCACGTAGGGGACGCCTACTGACGTTAAGGCAATTCATCCTTCTTCGCAGTCAAGCAAATATTATTATAAACTCAAAGAGATTTAGATATAAGTTGTGCAAAGATTAACAAGCCGCGTCCCTCGGCTAGGTGGATCAACTAGTCCACGTTTTTAAAACATAGTTTTACGCAGCGAAAAAATACTTGAGTTAAATTACTTAGTGGCCTAAGTGAACATGAAGACTTAGTGAGGTGCACCATGCAAGATCGAATGTGTGGATTTACTATATATAAAAGTAGATTTATCACGCGCAGAAAGTAGTAAGATTAGCTTTTCAAAACATGTTATGCAATGCAACAATTACCTTAACATATCTAACAAGGAGCCATAAAGCCCACCAATATCTAACCATTTCAGAACAAGTGTTCAAAAGTGAACCACAAGTAACAGCAGCAGTTGAAACAAAAATCTAACTAAACGGCACCACGAGCGTCAACACCTGACACGAACCCATGGGCCGACAAGTCCACAGAAAACTCTACCTCAAAGAGTCAGAAGACAGCAACTAAAACAGCTCTGCACTAACACCTGCTACTGTCCAGAACCTGAGGCATTCAAAGAAAGAACACCTCAGAAACAAGTACAAGTGGTGCAGAAAATAAGAAAGTAAGCAAACCTCCGCGAGACTGGAGGGAAACATGAGCTGCAAGGGTCAGTCATGACAAGCTAGCAGCAAGTAATCGACAGGAAATGAAATAGCAGGAGTATCTAATCATCAGCAGAAAGGAAACAACAGAACAACTAAAATCAGTAAAATAAGCTCACCAAACAAAGGTGAGAACACAGGCGATGACAAAACTCGCCATAAGCAAAAGAAAAGCCATCCGTTTTCAAATTATTAATCATGTTACTCTTGTTCAGAATTATAGAGACTGATCAGCTCATCCAAAAGAAGAGCACCGCACCGGGGGCAAAAACCACACCGCGTACGGACTCCCAAACAGAATGCTTAAGAGGACACCGCACCGGGGGCAAAAACCACACCGCGTACAGCCTCCTAATCAAAAGCTTAAAAGAGCACCGCACCGGGGGCAAAAACCACACCGCGTACGACCTCCAACAGAATTTATTAAATTAAAGAACATCGCACCGGTGGCTCCTCCAACGTCGTGTACGACCTCAAATAGAATTCATATTTTCATGCAATTTCAAAGGGTAAGGGGCGAGGCCCAACAGGACATATCATATCATAAGGTAAGTAGCGAATGAGAAAATCAAGAGATATGAAGCTAACAACAATCTTTTATTCACTGGCATAATATCAAATTATTAGCAGCAAAAATAGAGAATAAAACGGAGATACGACGCAGTTAGATCAAAAGCGCCGGCTTAGAGCGGTTATATGGCAAAGAGAAAGAGCAAGGGCAAGAACACCACTTGCCTTCAAATCACCGGAAACGTTCTCCGAACAACTCCTCGTTGTAGATCGGCCCAAAAGGAGGCACGACGAGGCGAAATCTACAGAAAAAAGACCAAAACGAAGGTTAGGGCCGAAAACCCTAACGAAAAAGTTTCACGAAACGGGAGGAAATTACCACGAGGATGAAGCTCTCGTCGAGAGCTTTCCGAATCTATGCTCGGCTCGCGATTCCGACCACCGGAGCTCCGTCGGCGGCGTCCGGAAGGTTCGAGAAATCGTCGTCCCCGTCGCTCGATTCTACTCTCTGGTTCGGACAGAATGAGGAAGAAGCAGGTTCGTTATCTTTTTAGGCAACATTATATAATTTTAATAATAATAATAATCTCATTATTATTATTACTATTAATAAATGAAGAAAGGAGGTCGACGCATGCATTGAGAGAGAGCTAGAAGGGATTCGACGCAAGCATGCAAATATATATATATATATATGGAGATCGACGCAGGCAAGGGGGAGTCGACGCAAAGGCTGGAATCCACGCATGAAGGGGAGGGGGATCGACGCATGCGTGCAAATATATATATATATATATATATATATATATATATATATATATATATATATATATAAAAGCAGGCAAGGGGGAGTCGACGCAAAGGCTGGAATCCACGCATGAAGGGGAGGAGGGATCGACGCATGCGTTGAATTGAATGACTGTATATATAAGTTTAGATCATTATAATAATAATAATAATAATATTATTATTATTATTTTATCACACAAAAAAATAACGAACGCCGAATTCAACGAAAATTTCGCCTAAAGTGAACGGCGGCGCTACGAATCCAACGGCGAAGTTGGAATCAAAATCTGACGTGCCGTTTTCGAGATATGAGTGGCGGAAGTTACGGCGAGCTTTAATTATATACAAAACTTCAAAAATGCGCCGAGGCTCCAAAATGGCTCGGATCGCGACGAAACTTGATAAGCAAGTCTAAAATTAAATAATCTAATTTCCTAACGTAAAATTTTCCAATTCCGGGTCGTCGCAAAATCTGGTCGACTTGACCCAAACGGACGCGAAAACGCGCAAACGGCGACGCGCCGCTAACTCGACGTTAAAAGTAACGCCCCGACGTCATTAACACGCCATCACTGAATTAAACAAACACCGGAAAATCAGGGGCGTTACACCTGGAGGTGGAGGAACTCAACACCTAACAGGGAGCCGAGCTCACCTGGAGGTGGAGGAACTCAACACCTAACAGGGAGCCGAGCTCACCTGGAGGTGGAGGAACTCAACACCTAACAGGGAGCCGAGCTCACCTGGAGGTGGAGGAACTCAACACCTAACAGGGAGCCGAGCTCACCTGAAGGTGGAAGAACTCAACACCTAACAGGGAGCCGAGCTCACCTGGAGGTGGAGGAACTCAACACGTCCTCAGACCGGCTTCTCTTCTTGAAGCCTTACCAACCCAAACGAATCTATCCGACGAGCCACCCAGCGACCGGCATCAACAAGCCCGGGTGAGTGGTCTCCAGTCGAGGACTCGACTTGAAACGAATCTACCCGACGAGCCACCCAGCGACCGGCATCAACAAGCCCGGGCGAATGGTCTCCAGCCGAGGACTCGACTTGAAACGAATCTACCCGACGAGCCACCCAGCGACCGACATCAACAAGCCCGGGCGAGTGGTCTCCAGTCGAGGACTCGACTTGAAACGAATCTACCCGACGAGCCACCCAACGACCCTCATCAACAAGCCCGGGCGAGTGGTCTCCAGTCGAGGACTCGACTTGAAACGAATCTACCCGACGAGCCACCCAGCGACCGGCATCAACAAGCCCGGGCGAGTGGTCTCCAGTCGAGGACTCGACTTGAAACGAATCTACCCGACGAGCCACCCAGCGACCGACATCAACAAGCCCGGGCGAATGGTCTCCAGCCGAGGACTCGACTTAAAACGAATCTACCCGACGAGCCACCCAGCGACCGGCATCAACAAGCCCGGGCGAGTGGTCTCCAGTCGAGGACTCGACTTGAAATGAATCTACCCGACGAGCCACCCAGCGACCGGCATCAACAAGCCCGGGCGAATGGTCTCCAGCCGAGGACTCGACTTGAAACGAATCTACCCGACGAGCCACCCAGCGACCGGCATCAACAAGCCCGGGCGAGTGGTCTCCAGTCGAGGACTCGACTTGAAACGAATCCTCCCGACGAGCCACCCAGCGACCGGCATCAACAAGCCCGGGCGAGTGGTCTCCAGTCGAGGACTCGACTTGAAACGAATCTACCCGACGAGCCACCCAGCGACCGGCATCAACAAGCCCGGGCGAGTGGTCTCCAGTCGAGGACTCGACTTGAAACGAATCTACCCGACGAGCCACCCAGCGACCGGCATCAACAAGCCCGGGCGAATGGTCTCCAGCCGAGGACTCGACTTAAAATGAATCTACTCGACGAGCCACCCAGCGACCGGCATCAACAAGCCCGGGCGAGTGGCCTCCAGTCGAGGACTCGACTTAGATGCTATCTTTAACTACTTTTGATATATTATAAATAGATTACATACCATTACATTGCGCTTCCTTGCGCTTACTCGGCCACATGCACCTTGGCCATCTCATTCATCACTTCCTCCATCTCCTCAGTTTCCTCCTGGTCCTTTGGGGCATAGTTGTCTCCTCTCTGCCGAGGTTCTTCTTCCTTTCCTTAACTCCAGAAACTCTGGGCATGTGGCTGTCGCGTGGCCCTCCTGCTGATGGAAGTCATAGTATGGCAATGCCATCCTCCTTGCTTCCTTCCCTGCGCGAACCCTCTTCTTATTTCCTCTTTTTCGGCCAATCGTCATGGTTTGCAGGGGGTAGGGTTGTAATGGCCTTGTGTCCGGCTGCCACCCTGCTGGGTTGAACCGTCCCTGCTCCCCGTGAGAGTTTCCTCTCCCTTGGAAATGGCCTCTTCCTTGGCCTTGAGGGGGTCCTCCTGGCGGCCTCCAGGTCGGTAGGGCGACTGGTGGTTGAAACCCCCAGCCTTGCTCCTGCCCAATGGGGGGTCCCTGGTCCCCCTGACTTCTTGCTTCCTCCTTCTTCCCTCCTTGCTGATGTGCTTGCTCCGCCTCCATCGGAGATTGCGAGGTGAGCACGGGTGTGGGTGGTGTCGAGCACTCGCCGCGAGGGGGAGGTGCGATCCGCAAGAGCTCCAGGATCGACTTCTTGAACTCGTCAAAATCACCCTTCTTCAGGTACTCGCTGATAGGGGGTGAGTATCCCAACTCATCGCTTCCGGCCATGAGACTTGGCTCAGAGCTTTCCGAGCTAGTCGCTTCCACGCTCACCGCACCAGAATGTTGAAACCAGTTTCCCGGTTTCAGCGTTCGAAAGGGGGTTGTGACTAACCCTTACTTGACCTAAGCCTAGACCCTTGACCGGCTACTAGGAACTAGGAGAACTTTCCCTTGAAGAACACTTGAATCTAGAAACGAACCCCTTAAGCTGCAGCGCGGAGGTCCCACCACATACCCGGAAGATCTTAGAGCGCTTCCCCTCCCAAGCCAATGCTGAGCCTGGGCACCTTGGAGGGCACTAAGGAACACCTCACCGACCACCTTCAACGTCAAGGGGAGGGGAGGGGTAGTGCTTGCTCACACGCGAGAGAGGGGGTAGGAACCAACCCTTCCCAAGGTGCCCATGGGGGTCTATTTATAGACTTTCCCAAAAATGGACTGCGAATAGCCGAAATTGGACTGCGAATAGCCAAAATTCTGTTATCCGCAGTCCGACCATGACCATGAACAGTCAACGCAGGAGGAGGGGCGAGTGGGGTTCGAGGTGCCCACTCCCCCCCTCACGGGAGGTCCTGTTTGCCTCCCCTAAGGATGTCGGGCGAGTGGGAGGGTCTCCCCCACTCGCCCAAAGGGGGCGGCGAGTGGGAGAGCCTCTCCCACTCGCCCCCAAAGGGGGCCGGCGAGTGGGAGGGCCTCTCCCACTCGCCCGGCGAGTGGGAGGGCCTCTCCCACTCGCCCAAAGGGGGCCGGCGAGTGGGAGGGCCTCTCCCACTCGCCCGGCGAGTGGGAGGGCTCCTCCCACTCGCCCAAGGGGGCCGGCGAGTGGGAGAGCCCCTCCCACTCGCCCGAAGGGAGTGGGGGGAGCGGGTGCTCCCTCCGCTTCCCCCTGCCTCTTTTTGCCTTAACTGGTCTCGACCGTCTCGGCTACCGTCACTGTCTTGGTCTCATCCGAGTCGGGTCACACCAACTCGGGAAATATGAGGGTTGTACAACATCAATAACATGGTATATATATACATGCACATGAGAGGGTGCTCACAACATCCAAGGTGAGCCTATGCTATGTCTACCATATATAATGTAGAATATATCTAACACCTCCCTCAAACTCATGGGAGATCATACACCGAGAGTTTGGATAATATATAGTCATACTGGGCCTGCATCCACGGCTTAGTCATCAAATATGCAATTTGATGAGAGAATAAAGGAAGGAGCAACTATGTCATGGCCATATTGCTCATGTAGGAAGAAATTATCCACCCCGATATGCTTGGAAAGTGAGTGCTTCACTGAGTTTAGAGTAATCTGAATGACAAGATCATGTAGCAACGATAAACAAGATCACTAGCTCAGGTAGAAACCGAGCAAGCACGGAGTTGTATATAACTACAGTTGGAGAACAAGAGACCAAGAGACATCGTCGCATAAATATAGCATAGGGTTCGCAATAGGTGACCATAATGCACAGTGGTAGGCGCACTAACAAACTGGCTCAACACATGAACAACATGGGCAATGTCAGACCGAGTAATGGCGAGGTAGATGAGACTCCCAACAAGGTGGCGGTAATGAGTACAATCAGAGAGTGGAACCCCATCATTCGGACGTAGCTTAAGGTAAAGCACCATAAGGGTGTCCACTGTGCGAGAGTCAGAGAGAGCAGCCCGAGCTAAGAGATTTGATGTGTAACATTGCAGAGAGAGCTGAAAACCATGGTATGTAAAGCTAACCTCAAGGCCCAATAAGGTGGCATTTGGTTAGACTTATTCGTTGCTGTGCGGCTGGGACGCACCACAATTCTGATAATAAGCAGCATTTGGTTCCACTTTTATCCAAACCTCCATTAATTTGAATCAGCATTTTCCTTTATACCCCTAGTTGCAGTTATTTGTTGTGGTGGGCAGTAGAAGCCGCAGTTGGCGGAAACCCTACATTATCGCGACCGAAGAGTGACAGCGTTCTCCTCCTCCCGATCTCGCCTTCCCTGTCGACGACGACACACATTGATGTCAGCATTCTCCTCGATCGGGTTTGTCTCTCCTCCATCAGCGTCGTTCTTCTCTGTTGGTCTCTGTACGATGGTTTGTTGTTGGTCTTTGATTTCCTACAGATAATAAGAGCGACAACACGTTCTCCCTCTCGCTGAAGAACCTATTCCGTGAGGTATCCCCCTTCTTCTTCTTTCTAGTTTAGGGTCTAGAAGATGTGTTCGCTGTGTTTGCTTGGATCTCTCCGTTCACTCTGTTTGCTTGGATTTTTTGGCAATGGGAGTCTGTTATTTCGATTACACATCCGCAGATCTGTTCTCACCATAGCCAATTGTTCTTCTGTATAGGCTGATTATTTTTCTTCAATTCCTTTCATGGAAGCCCATTGTTTTTTTTTTGTCTCTGGAGTTTTACAATGTGTTGTATTGTATGTTTTTTCTCTGTTATTTTGATTACTCTTCTTTCATGCATATCAACTTAGGTTTCAACATTTTGATTCCGAAGTTTTTCTTTTTCATTTCGCTCTCAATGCATTGTTCACATAGATTAAAATAGTCGATGTTCAATTGTGAGTTTTGTAATTTGTTGTGAGGTGTGCAATGACTTCATCCAAAAGTTGTGAGTGTTATAATTGTAGAGGGTGCTCGAAACATCCGGAGGAATGTCAAAGTGGAACATGCTCTCCGTTGCCTCCAGCTAGGTATATATAGTAGAATACCTAGGGTTTCCACACGCGTAGCCCCCGAGCTCGTTATTCGTCCGAATATACACTTACAATCTCCTCCTATATTCGTGACAAATAACGTAACGTTTCGGGGTGCTGGTGAAGGATTTGTGTTTTGAAAGTTGTCTTCGAATTTATTTAGTTTATGTTTTGCGAATAATTAATTTATTCTGTCCCTAGATCGTATAGTGATGTCTCATGGTAGTTCAAGAAGATGCTCTTGGTCTTGAACAGTAGAACGCTTGAGTTCCATCACATGATCTTAGTTTAACATGCTCACAATCATGGTGGTCAGAGTGGGACATTGACCACCGCCTTGGATTGTCATATGAATTAAAGTACATTGTAGTTCTACAAATGTTGATAAAAGTTATCGTTTAATCATATGAATATGTATATAGGTTGAAGCTATACATATTGAGTCAGACCTAATCTTAAGTTGAGATATCGTATGGATTGTGTTTAGTGTCATCGATAATCTCAACGTGTCTTATTGAATGTAGATATGAGATTTGTGAACCTGCCTTCACAGGGCATACAATGTGGTAACAGTTGAATATCGTCTATTGATGGAATATACACTACAACTCGTTGTGTGACTTGTGCGGATTAGGTTTACACATCGATAGTATCATTTGTCCCTCGAGTTACATCGAGCTATGATATTACTGGGCCCCTTGGCAAAGCGAGATTGTATGGCATGCAATATAACTGAAAGTAGTTATAAAATACATTGCTTGAGAAGCCAAGAAAGATGAATGTGCTGCGGGAATGACACTAACCTCTCCCGCGGGACATTCATGATATCATGTGACATGCATAGACACGGGTCATCTATATTTGTGTTACCTAGTTGTTGTGTTGTCTGGTCAGCTATAATGCAGTGATAAAGCCTCTTATAGCCCATGATATATATAAATATATTATCGACTAGACGACTCAGTCACTCAATAAAGGTCACACCAAATGAACAGAAACAGCCGCATTCGACTCAAATTGTGTATTTATTTTCATAGTTATATGACTCAAATACTTGGTTGAGTGCGAATAGCAATTGTCGTTAAGCGACACGTTTAGACAGTTATTAATTTGTGTTTCTTTGTTTAGGCGTTATTGATATAATGATTGAATCCATTATAGAATCGATAACTTGACTAAATAATATATGTAGCTCGTGGCGTTACATACAATCACATTAATTAATAAGTTTTGGCAGGGAAGAAATGATGGTGGTGGCATTGTATAAATAATTCGTTTGTACAATATTTTAGCACACTAATTGAGAATTCAAATTCTCTAGAATTTCTAATTAAGGATTTCAGTTTTGGATTTGATAAAGACCCAATTAAGAAATCAGTTTTTCTTAAAGGCTGAATTGAATTTCTAATTAAAGGATTTCAGTTTTTTTTGGAATATATAAAGATCCTCATAAAAGCTGAAATTAAATTCTAATTATTGAAATTCCTTAAATATAGGATTCTCTTTCTCTCCCTTTATTACGTTAAAAAAAGGAATAGGAGAAAGGTGGCGTGAATCCATAAGGTTCAGCCTGTGAAGAAAATAAACATTGCTTTCCTCTCTCCCTGACTGCCCGGTTCCTCCTCCTGAGCAGATTCCCCGGCGGCCGTTCGAACCCTTTCCTACAGTGGGTTCTCCGGCAGTCATTCCTCGACTATTTTCTTAGTCGGTGAAGGGCTGCGAGAGGAGTTTTCTTGGACGGTAAAAGAGAGCAGCCTTTCTCCATTCTTCCTTCTATTCGCCGGCACCTTGGAGTGGTTCGGTCACTTGGAGTTACCTGGCAATAGGAGCACTGTCTAAAGCTTGTTCCTCTTCCTCTACTCATCAAAGTAGAGGTAGTTGGGCTGTTTTGGGTTCAAGGTGAACCTAGAGTTTTTGGAGCCGGATCTTGTCTCTTCATCGGCGCGTTTTTGTTTCTCCGCCTCGCCGCGTCAAAATCGGAGATCCGCTCTTCACCTAGAGATTTATCTCTAGAGGTACAACTCTAATCTTTTGTGATGGTTTAGATTAGTTTGTGATTACTAATTTTGAACGACGTGAAAAATTATCTCGCAATTGCCATGAGATGAACACGATCCAAATTTCTGTGTTTTCGTTTTTGTGTTTAAATTTTTTTTTAAATTTCATCCCTACGTTGCACACTAAATCCAACAGTGGTATCAGAGCGTGGTTCGTTCTCTCATGGCAATATTAGTCGTTTCAATTTTGTGCTAGGTCATACGCACAATAGGTTTGAATTAATTATGTCCTAAGATTTGATTCAAGTTTTATTAATTCACCTTGTTTGGAATTATTAAAAGATTATTTTGTTGGATTTAAAATAATCAAGGTGAATCAAGAAATCTTGCGACATGGATTAATCCAAATAAGATTGAACCTTGCGAGATTTGTTTTCTTTCGTTTAATTTTAATGGAGAGCATCTCATTTTCATTTTACTTTGCATTTAGAACTTCTGGAATGTATTGTTGTGAATGGATGTAATAGTTAGAATGCCATGTGTTAGGTTTTCTATTTGTTGCAATTATTTTCTCTTATCTTCGTGTAAAAGGAAATAATTTAAATCAAAAGAAAAATTTAAGAGAGTTTTTCCTCCTCATCGTGTCCATCTAAGCTAGTGTTTTGAATGAACATGAGTGTAAATTCAATCATTAGACATGGTGGCACTTGTGCAAGTTGATATTAGGCCACAAGTGGGCAAGTCGTGTGTGGCACTTCTTGCTCATTTTGTGGAAATATCACTCGCACAAGTTACCCTACATGATGAGTTCTCTTAATCAAATTTTCAAGATCTAGGCTTGGACTTTTGGGAAAATGTTATTTTTTAAAATAGTCTCCTCACAATAAATTATGAATAAATTTATTTTGAAATAAATATCAAGAATCATAAAGGTTTTAAGATTTCCTTAAAAGGTTATGATTGGTGATTAGTACCTACCTGGACAACCTTTTGGATGAGTCCACTAGTTTGAAAAGGATCTTAATTTACTATTTTAAAAATAAAATAAAATATGGATCTCTCTAATCCATCAGATATTTTTTTAAAAAATATTTTAAACATGAACTTTAACTTGCTCTCATAACTATTTTTTAAAGCTATGTCTACACTACCGAACTTTCTGCGTTCAATGATCGATAAAAGCCCACTTGCGAATGACGGGTCGAACTTTTCTGACTGGATCCTTAAGCTTAACATTGTGTTGCGCTTGGAGAATCTCTTACCTATTTTGGAGGGAGAATGCCCAAAAGAGAAAGAGATTGGCAAGCCAACTGATGCTGAGAAGGAGGAACAGAAAAGGTGGAATGACAATCAGCGTGTCGTGCAGACTCTGATCTTGGCCAGCATTGGCGATCAGCTGCAAAGGAAATTTCTCGATACTCCTGCAAAGGAAATAGTAGCACAGTTGGAAAAGATGTTCACCGATAGTGCTCGTAAAGAGCGCTATAAGACCACCATCGCACTCACAAGGTGCAAGATGATGGAGGGTGAATCTGTCTCGGTGCACTTCCTTAAGGTGCAGGGTTATTTGGAGAAATTGGAGAAACTAAATTCTCCCATTCCTGAAGACATTGTTGAGGACATCATTTTGGGGTCACTTCCTTACTCGTTTAAGGACTTCATCATGCACTATCATATGCGTGAGAAGAACATGACCATAAATGAACTCCACAATGCCCTCAAAACAGCTGAGGTTGACATGGGCAAGACAAAGGGGAATGCTGTCTTAGCTGTTGCGTCTGAAAGCAAGAAGATGTTCAAGAAAAAGGACAAGACCAAAGGCCAAACCTCGAAAGGAAACCCTCATCTCAAGGGCAAAAAGGGAGGAACTCAAGGGAGTACCTCCAAGGGTGGCAGCATGAAGAATTCTCCTAATTCTCTCACTGAGTGCTACCATTGCCACGAGAAGGGACACTTCAAGATGAACTGCCCCAAGTACAAGAAAGACTTGGATGAAGGCAAAATTGAAAGGAAGCGTCCTAAAGGTATACTTGTTATTGAGTTAAGTTTAAACCTAACAACTACTATCCTTGATTGGGTAATTGATACCGGATCGTGTGCTCACTTAGTCTCTAATGTGCAGTCACTAAAGGATAAGAGATCTCTCCCCAAAGGAGAGGTTGTGCTGAAGGTTGGAAACGGTGCCAGTATCTCCGCAGTTGCAGTGGGCACCTTGGAGCTTCCTCTACCTAGCGGTTTAATTTTAACGTTGTTTAATGTTTATCATGTCCCTTCTATTATGAGAAACATTATTTTTGCATCATGTTTAGATGTAGAAGGTTTTCATTTTTTCATTGGGAACTCCCAAATGCGAATAGAGAAGGATGGTTTATTTTATGCAAATGCTTTCATTTCAAATGGATTATATTTGCTTAATATTGCTGAAGATAAACAAGTTTTAAACATAAATAACAAACGACTCAAAATATCTCACATAAGTGAGACTCTCTTATGGCACCACCGTCTTGGTCACATTAATGAAAAACGCATAAGGAAATTGCATCAAGCTAATCTTTTAGATTCTTTTGATCCCGATGCAATTGGGACATGCGAATCATGCCTAACTGGCAAAATGACCAAGACACCATTCAAAAAGAAAGGTGCAAGGGCAAACAACTTATTGGAATTGATACACTCTGATGTATGTGGTCCAATGAGTGTATGTGCTAGAGATGGTTTTAGATACTTCATCACTTTTACGGATGATTATAGTCGTTATGGCTATGTCTATCTTATGAAACATAAAAGTGAATCCCTTGCCAAGTTCAAGGAGTATAAAAATGAAGTGGAAAATCAACTAGATAAGAGAATCAAAGTTTTGAGAACAGATCGTGGAGGTGAGTACTTGAGCAATGAGTTCAGTACTTACCTAAAGGAGTGTGGTATTGTACCACAACTAACTCCTCCTGGGACACCGCAGTGGAATGGAGTCTCCGAAAGGAGAAACCGGACCCTGCTAGACATGGTTAGACCCATTATGTGTCAAACCGATCTACCTTTATATTTTTGGGGTCATGCACTTTTAACCGCGGCTTACACTCTAAACTTCGTTCCAACTAAGGCCGTAGAAAAAACTCCACATGAAATATGGGTTGGGAAACCACCCAACACATCCTTCTTTAAGATTTGGGGTTGTGAGGCATATGTCAAGCGTATGCTATCATCTAAACTCGACCCCAAAGCCGATAAGTGTTTCTTCATTGGATACCCTAGAGAAACAAAAGGGTATAGCTTTTGGCACAAGTCAACGAATACTATATTCGTTAAGAAGGGTGCTACATTCTTAGAGAAAGAGTTTCTTGAAAGAATCAAAAGCGGTGACCGTAGGGTGACACTTGAGGAAACTCAAGAAAACCTACAAGAGAATGATCATGAGATGAACATTGATGTTCAATATGATCACCAAGAGTCACAAGAAGTTCCTTTAGTTAATGGGAGCATGAGTATTCCACCTTCGCAAATGATTGCGGAGGAGACTCTTACTTTACCACCGCCTGTTAGTTCTACTCATGTTGAGCATGAGTTGACTCCACCAGAAATGGTGGAGAAGATTCAAGAATCTCAAATTGAGCCAGACAAACCAAAGGAACTTAGAAGGTCAATCAGGGAAAGGAAAAAGCCTGATATTTATATGGGCCTTCATGAGGTGTTCGTTCTAGACACAGAAGACCCGTTGACCTATGAAGAAGCAATGAAAAGAAAGGATTCCATAGCATGGCTTGAAGCCATGAAATCCGAAATGCAATCCATGTACGACAATCAAGTATGGAACTTGGTTGACCTTCCTGATGGAAAGAAATCCATTCCTTGTAAATGGATCTTCAAGAGGAAGATGGACATGAATGGCAACATGACAACCTACAAGGCAAGACTTGTAGCGAAAGGTTTTAGTCAAGTCCAAGGGATTGACTATGATGAAACCTTTTCGCCCGTTGTGATGTTTAAAACAATTCGGATCATGTTGGCCATTGCCGCATTTCATGATTATGAAATTTGGCAACTGGATGTCAAAACAGCTTTCTTAAATGGAAAGCTAGATGAGGATGTATTTATGAAGCAACCTCAAGGTTTTGAAGATCCTCAGAATAATGGCAAAGTATGCAAGCTTCAAAGAGCCATTTATGGGTTGAAGCAAGCATCAAGGAGTTGGAATAAACGCTTTGATGAAGAGGTTAAAACCCTTGGATTCATTCAAAGCAAGGAAGAGCCTTGTGTATACAAGAAGGTGAGTGGGAGTCACGTTGTTTTTCTAATCCTATATGTTGACGACATCTTACTAATGGGAAACAATTTATCTATAATGGAACAAACAAGAAATTCGTTGAAAATGATATTTTCAATGAAGGACATGGGTGAAGCTCAATATATCTTAGGAATAAAGATATATAGAGACAGATCACGTAGACTCATTGGCCTAAGTCAAAGTATCTATATTGACAAAATCTTAGAAAGGTTCCAAATGGAAAACTCTAAGAAAGGAAATGTGCCAATGAAGATGTCTACTCAGCTAGACAAGTCTCAATGTGCCTCATCACATAAAGACATTGAATATATGATGAATGTGCCCTATGCTTCCGCCATAGGTTCCATCATGTATGCCATGATCTGTACGAGACCTGATGTCGCATATGCTCTTAGCATGACGAGTCGACATCAAGCTTCACCTGGTCTGAATCATTGGACAGCGGTCAAGAATATTCTTAGGTACCTTAAAAGGACCAAGAATAAGTTTCTTGTATTTGGTGGACATAAAGAGCTCCGAGTAGAAGGTTACACGGATGCTAGCTTTATGACAGATCCGGACGATAGAAGATCTCAATCTGGGTTCGTTTTTCTTCTGAATGGTGGAGCTGTGAGTTGGCGTAGTTGGAAACAATCCACTACTGCTGATTCAACCACCGCAGCGGAAGTCATGGCGGCCGCGGAGGCAAGCAAGGGGGCAGTCTGGATAAAGAAATTTCTTGAGGAGCTAGGAGTCGTGGCATCTAGTGAAGAGCCCTTGAGATTGTTTTGTGATAATAGTGCTTCCATTTCACAAATCAAGGAGCCAAAGTCACATCACAAGACAAAGTACATGGATCGAAAGTATTTTGTCACGCGCGACTTCATTGAAGAAGGCAAGGTTGCACTTTTATGGATTAACACAAATAGCAACACAGCTGATCCCTTCACCAAGCCTTTGTCTCAAGCCAAAGGAGAAATTCATTTCGAGTCCATGGGGTTGCAAGACCATGGAGAGTGGCTTGATATGTAATGACAAATGATTCTCCTTTTGTTTTGTATTTCTTTTATTAGAAACTTTAAAAACAAGTGGGAGATTGAAGGATTTGTGTTTTGAAAGTTGTCTTCGAATTTATTTAGTTTATGTTTTGCGAATAATTAATTTATTCTGTCCCTAGATCGTATAGTGATGTCTCATGGTAGTTCAAGAAGATGCTCTTGGTCTTGAACAGTATAACGCTTGAGTTCCATCACATGATCTTAGTTTAACATGCTCACAATCATGGTGGTCAGAGTGGGACATTGACCACCGCCTTGGATTGTCATATGAATTAAAGTACATTGTAGTTCTACAAATGTTGATAAAAGTTATCGTTTAATCATATGAATATGTATATAGGTTGAAGCTATACATATTGAGTCAGACCTAATCTTAAGTTGAGATATCGTATGGATTGTGTTTAGTGTCATCGATAATCTCAACGTGTCTTATTGAATGTAGATATGAGATTTGTGAACCTGCCTTCACAGGGCATACAATGTGGTAACAGTTGAATATCGTCTATTGATGGAATATACACTGCAACTCGTTGTGTGACTTGTGCGGATTAGGTTTACACATCGATAGTATCATTTGTCCCTCGAGTTACATCGAGCTATGATATTACTGGGCCCCTTGGCAAAGCGAGATTGTATGGCATGCAATATAACTGAAAGTAGTTATAAAATACATTGCTTGAGAAGCCAAGAAAGATGAATGTGCTGCGGGAATGACACTAACCTCTCCCGCGGGACATTCATGATATCATGTGACATGCATAGACACGGGTCATCTATATTTGTGTTACCTAGTTGTTGTGTTGTCTGGTCAGCTATAATGCAGTGATAAAGCCTCTTATAGCCCATGATATATATAAATATATTATCGACTAGACGACTCAGTCACTCAATAAAGGTCACACCAAATGAACAGAAACAGCCGCATTCGACTCAAATTGTGTATTTATTTTCATAGTTATATGACTCAAATACTTGGTTGAGTGCGAATAGCAATTGTCGTTAAGCGACACGTTTAGACAGTTATTAATTTGTGTTTCTTTGTTTAGGCGTTATTGATATAATGATTGAATCCATTATAGAATCGATAACTTGACTAAATAATATATGTAGCTCGTGGCGTTACATACAATCACATTAATTAATAAGTTTTGGCAGGGAAGAAATGATGGTGGTGGCATTGTATAAATAATTCGTTTGTACAATATTTTAGCACACTAATTGAGAATTCAAATTCTCTAGAATTTCTAATTAAGGATTTCAGTTTTGGATTTGATAAAGACCCAATTAAGAAATCAGTTTTTCTTAAAGGCTGAAATTGAATTTCTAATTAAAGGATTTCAGTTTTTTTTGGAATATATAAAGATCCTCATAAAAGCTGAAATTAAATTCTAATTATTGAAATTCCTTAAATATAGGATTCTCTTTCTCTCCCTTTATTACGTTAAAAAAAGGAATAGGAGAAAGGTGGCGTGAATCCATAAGGTTCAGCCTGTGAAGAAAATAAACATTGCTTTCCTCTCTCCCTGACTGCCCGGTTCCTCCTCCTGAGCAGATTCCCCGGCGGTCGTTCGAACCCTTTCCTACAGTGGGTTCTCCGGCAGTCATTCCTTGACTATTTTCTTAGTCGGTGAAGGGCTGCGAGAGGAGTTTTCTTGGACGGTAAAAGAGAGCAGCCTTTCTCCATTGTTCCTTCTATTCGTCGGCACCTTGGAGTGGTTCGGTCACTTGGAGTTACCTGGCAATAGGAGCACTGTCTAAAGCTTGTTCCTCTTCCTCTACTCATCAAAGTAGAGGTAGTTGGGCTGTTTTGGGTTCAAGGTGAACCTAGAGTTTTTGGAGCCGGATCTTGTCTCTTCATCGGCGCGTTTTTGTTTCTCCGCCTCGCCGCGTCAAAATCGGAGATCCGCTCTTCACCTAGAGATTTATCTCTAGAGGTACAACTCTAATCTTTTGTGATGGTTTAGATTAGTTTGTGATTACTAATTTTGAACGACGTGAAAAATTATCTCGCAATTGCCATGAGATGAACACGATCCAAATTTCTGTGTTTTCGTTTTTGTGTTTAAATTTTTTTTTTAAATTTCATCCCTACGTTGCACACTAAATCCAACAGCTGGAGAGTAGACAAAATAATAAACAAACTAAACAAAGCATTTAGGATAGATCATACTAATTAACATATGAAAAAGATTTTTGCCTAAACCGCAAATCACAAAACCACAGATTATATCCAAAAAATACAGTCTGAATAATTATTACAAAACATGACATGAATTAAAACGTCTGATGATTCTACTCGTCTAGCAGATCATCGTCATCCATGTCCAAGTCTACATCTCCTCCATAATCTCCACTGTAGCCTGCAAGGAATTTCATGAGTCAGACTCTATGAATTCATAATCGTATGCAGTAACGTTTAAAGTAAACTAGCTCTTACAAAATGAGCTTAGCACTTCTAGCAACGGTGAAGTAACTCTGCCAGCATCTCATCCAGTCTCACTAGGACCAGTTCCGTCATCTTACTCATTACTGATCACTATGTGCCTCACCAACACATGTGGGCACACATCACGTGCAACATTATCAAATGTGGAATAATGTGCTGTGACCAATAATGTTTAGATTAACATTTACAACGACTTTCAATTCCCAGTTGAATAACTCTCAAATCAACTTACAATGAGAAAGATGTTTGGTTATCAAATGTGGAATAAACGGCATCAAACCATCTTGGGTTTTCATCAAGAAGTTATTTGGGGTTTTCAGTCTGTTATTAGACGCTTGAATGTTGCGACTAGGTTCTCACTGTTAAAACATAAACTGCGGAGGAAAGTTTCATACATCTATGAACTTTAATCACATTTCCCCCGATGTTTTGATTGTGAGAGCTCTATTCAATCCTTTGGTCAAAGGGTCTGCAACATTATCTTTCGATCTCACATCAATAAGAGACATAATCCCTTGACTGGTGAGAGAGGTCAACCAGGATTGTTTCAGCCTGAGATGCCTTCTTTTGCCATTGAACAAAGAGTTCGTAGCAATCGTTTTAGCAGCCTGATGTCGCAGTAAACTGCAACAGAACTCATTTTCAGGCTCGACAAAGGAATGTCCAACACCAAATCTCTCAGCCATTCGGCTTCTTCTCCTGCTGAAGCAAGAGCGTAGAGTTCGGATTCCATAGATGAGAGTGCAATACAAGATTGCCTCTTGGACTTCCAGGCTACAGCTGCTCCTCCTAGTGTAAACACAAAACCACTAGTGGACTTGCTGTCGTTTAATTCCGAGCACCAAGATGCATCAGAATAACCTTCAAGAACTGAAGGCTGACCAGTGTAAACTAAAGCATACTTTTGAGTGTGCTTTAAGTATCGCATGAGCCTACCCAAGGCGTTCCAATGGTCATTACCAGGATTACTAGTGAATCTGCACAACATGCCGACCGTAAAGGCTATGTCAGGTCTAGTGCAAACCATGGCATACATGAGACTACCAAGCAGTTTAGAATAATCTAACTGTCTAACCATAGCTCCTTCATTGGGCTTGAGGCGGTTAGTGTAGTCGTATGGTGTCTCAGATGCGCTACTGGCACTGTATCTCCACGTGTCCAACAAGGACTTTATGTAGTGGCTTTGACTTAGGGAAATACCATCTTTCCCAAAGCTCACTTGCATGCCTAGTATAGTGTTAGCTACACCTAGGTCTTTAATGCTAAATTCTTTTATGAGATCTGACTTAACGTCATCCACTTCGGATTGATCAGACCCCAGAATAAGCATATCATCCACGTACAAGCATATTATGGCGACTTTATCCGATCTATTACGTATGTAAAGACATTTATCCGAAAGACTCGACATGAATCCCATGTTCTTTACACTATAGTCGAACTTCTCATGCCATAATTTCGGTGCTTGCTTTAGTCCGTATAAAGACTTAAGAAGTTTACAGACTTTCGTTTCGTGACCGTCTACAATGAAACCTTCAGGTTGACTCATGTAGATCTCTTCGGTCAGATCTCCGTTCAAGAACGCAGTCTTAACATCCAACTGATGAACAACAAAATGCTCAATAGATGCAATAGCAAGGAGAACCCGAATGGTTGCCAAGTGACACACAGGTGAGTAGACATCAAAGTAATCTACTCCGCTTACTTGTGTGAAACCTTTAGCCACCAGGCGTGCTTTATACTTAGCTACACTACCATCGAGATTCAATTTCTTTTTCAGAACCCACTTACACCCTACGGTTTTAGCCCCTTTTGGCTTATCAACCAACGTCCAGGTGTTATTCTGAAGAAGAGAACTCATCTCTTCATCTATAGCTTCTTTCCAGAGTAGTGAATCTCTGGATCTCATCGCTTCCTTATAGGTGGATGGATCGGCCTCAACGTGGTAGGTCACAAAGTCACTACCGAAGGTTCGTGGAATTCGCTCTCTCACAGAAGTTCTCCTAGACTCTAGGCCAGAGTTATCTACCGGAACGGAATAGGAGGTGCTCGGTACTGAAGTAGGATCTTCTTCAGTAATAGTTACTTGCATACCCGGGATTGTTAAGTTCTTATCTTTGAGGAACTTATCCTCGAAGAACACCGCATCCCTAGATTCTAGTATGATATTATTAGAAATATCAAGGAACCTATCTGCAGCACTATCCTCAGCACAACCTAAGTAGACACAAGTATTGGTCCTAGGTCCAACTTTAGGCCTTCTAGGGTCAGGGACCCTAACATAGGCTATACAACCCCAAGTCTTAAGTCGAGTGAACGACGGGGATCTTTTAAACCAAAGCTCGTAGGGAGTGACATCTAACTTAGCACGAGGAACTTTATTCAGAATGTGATTCGCAGTCAAGACTGCTTCGCCCCAATAAGCGGAAGGCATGCCTGCAGTGAGCAGCATAGAGTTCAACATCTCTGTTAACGTTCTATTCTTGCGCTCGGCTATGCCGTTGGATTGGGGGGAGTAAGGAGCAGTGGTTTCTGCTATGATGCCCTGTGAAGCAAGGAAGCATCTGAACTCACTGGACATATATTCTCCTCCTCTATCACTCCTAAATCGTTTTATTTTCATGCTTAGTTGGTTTTCTACCCTGGTTTTGAACGTACAAAACTTTTCAAACGCTTCATCTTTAGTTTTAAGCAACGAGATATGACAAAATCTCGTGCAGTCATCGATAAATGTGATCATATACTTCCTCCCACCTCGAGTGACAAAACTTTTTAAGTCACAAATATCGGAATGTATAAGCTCAAGAGGTGTTGTGCTCCTAGTAACCGTCCCAAAAGGTTTCCTAGTGATCTTAGTCTGAGCGCACACTTCGCATTTTTCAAGTGGAGACTTAGTGTCTAATGTGATCTTGTGAGTTCTAGCTACTTGGAACATTTTCCTGTAGTTTACGTGTCCTAGTCTCTCGTGTAGAGTCCTAGGGCTAACTAAGTTCAATTGAACTTGTTGAACTACCTCACTTGCTAGACTCAGACGGTACATCCTATTTTGGACATAAGCACATCCAAAATAATGAGAGTTAACTGACAGAGTTACCCTACCGCTACAAAAGCTAAGCGACATACCCGCATCACATAACAAACTAATAGACACTAAGTTAACAGCTATGGAAGGAATAAATTTGACATTCTTTAAAAATAAAGACTTACCTGAGGAGAGCAGCATAGTTGCATTCCCCACCTTCAACACGTCAGATGTGCCTCCATTTGCCACAGTAACTGATTCCTTTGCATCCTTCAGCTCTGTCATAAGATTAGCATTGTTGCAAACGTGGCACGTTGCCCCCGAATCTAGGTACCACTCCGTGCTGGCCTGCGCGTGTCCGACCATGGCAACAAAGTCGGATGGCTCAGCTTGGCTGACCAAATGGGCTTGGTTGCCTTCTTGTGGTGCCCGGGTTCTCTCTTTCCTCGGTTGTTTGCAGTCAGATGCGTAGTGTCCCCACTTGTTGCAGTTATAACATTTACCCTTAAATTTCTTAGAGGGTTTACTCGGGCCTGCAACCTGGGGGCTACTACGAGACGTTTTGGTCTTGGGAGGGGGCGGAGGCCGCTTGGAGCTGGAAATCATGTTGGCAGCAGCCTTCTGCTTGCCAACAGCTTCCAAAGCGTTCTTCGTCCTGTTCTCATCCTCAATGCGTATGAAACGCTTGAGGTCGTTCAGACCAACCTGCATCTTCTTGCGATACATTTCCGTTTTGAAATTGTACCACGAGGAGGGCAATTTATACACAATCGTGCCCGCAACAAAACTTTCGGGCAGACTGATGGACTCACTATGCAAAGAATCAATTAAAATTTCAAACTCTGATACCTGAGGGAGAATGGCTTTCTCCTCGTCGAAGCTGAAAGAGTAGAACTTGTCCACTAGGTGCGTCTTGGACATGTCCTCCTCCTTCCTGAAGTGCTCCTGCAGCGCATCCCAGATCTCCTTTGCAGTGCTCATCTTCATGTAGGTCTGGGCCAGGCTGGGAGACAAACATTTGAGCAGGTAGTCCCTGCAGAAGTCTTCATCTGAAAACCACTGTGCCTCATCAGCAGTCCCAACGACCTCAGCGCCATCGGACTGAACTGTGTAGTACACGTTCAGAAACTTCATCCCGAACTGAGTGTTCAACTTCCAGGTGTTGAACTCAGTCGCCGTGAACTTCTCCAGCTTTAGCATCGGAACGGGGGTCGAGAAGTTGTTCCCCTTCATCATTGTGCTTGGAGACGGCGGCGGCGGGAAGAGGCAGAAAGCAGCTGAGGGGGATCTGGAAGCACTGGAGAACAGGGGGAGGCTGCGGCACAGGAAACCGCTGAGACGGCTGGGATGGAACCGCTGGGACGGCGAGACAACCGCTGAGACTAGCTGGAACCGCTGAGACGGGCGGAACCGCTGGGACGGCGAGACCGAACCGCTGAGACGAGCTGGAACCGCTGAGACAGGTGGAACCGCTGGGACGGCGAGACCGAACCGCTGAGACGAGCTGGAACCACTGAGACGGGCGGAACCGCTGAGATGCGCACGAGCAGCGGCACTAGGGCACAGATCGGCCTTCAACAGTGGCAGATCTGGACGTCGAAGGCGGCGCAGCAGCAGATCTGGAGCCTCTTGCTCCAGGCGAATGACAGCAGCAGCGACGAAGACGCAAGAACGAGGGCTCCGGGGAAGGACGGGATCGCGATCTTCTTCTCGAGCGGCAGACAGCGCACGCGAACGGCAGCAACTGCGGGAGAACGATCCGCAACGGGGAACGCGGCGGATAGGAGACCCGGCTGCGAGGAAGACGCGACTCCTTCTTGTGAGCAGGAACCTTGCGGACGAGCGGCGCGATCGACGACGGCTGCAGCGGGAGCGAACGGCAGCAGCCTTCCTTCTTCGTCGATCGAGAGCAAGCAGCGACTGCGAGGCGACCGGGGCAAAGCGCGATCGATCGACGGCGGACGCGAGCGCGACTTCCGGACTTCAGGAGCGAAGCCTAAGGCACTATTTCGAGATTGTAGAGGGTGCTCGAAACATCCGGAGGAATGTCAAAGTGGAACATGCTCTCCGTTGCCTCCAGCTAGGTATATATAGTAGAATACCTAGGGTTTCCACACGCGTAGCCCCCGAGCTCGTTATTCGTCCGAATATACACTTACAATAATTTGTTGTGTGTGTGTTGTATATGCGTGTGTGTGAGTTGTATGTGAGTAATTGGGTAATCATGTGGTGAATTGGGTAATTGTAGATCAAAATAGTTGTAAGTGAATGTGTTTTGTATGTGTGTGTGTTGTATGTGAATGTTTGTTGTTTCTGTGTGTGTTGTATGTGAGTGTATGTTGTATATGTGTGTGTGTGTGTGTTTTATATGTGTGTGTGTTGTATGTGTGTGTGTTTTATGTGTATTTTGTGTGTGTGTGTGTGTTGTATGTATGTGTGTGTGTGTATTGTGTGTTTTATGTGTGGTTATTGTATGTGTGTGTGTGTGTGTGTGTGTTTTATGTGTGTGTGTTGTATGTGTGTGTGTGTGTTTTATGTGTGTGTCTGTTGTATGTGTGTGCGTGTTTTATGTGTGTGTGTTGTATGTGTGTGTGTGTGTCTGTCTGTTTTGTGTGGTTGTTGTATGTGTGTGTTTTATGTGTGTGTGTGTGTGTGTTTGTTGTATTTGTGTGTGTGTGTTTTATGTGTTTGTGTTTTATGTGTATTTTGTATTTTGTATTTGTATTAAAATGTGTCATTTTTTTCTAAGGATGGCCAAAACAAAAGATGATGGGGTGACCACTATGTGGGACACTCCTGATGTCATGTTCTTCTGTAATATCTGCATAAAGGAGATTAAGCCTAGGAATCGACCAACGACGCATTTTAATAAGAAAGTGTGGAGCAATGTAATGAAAAAATTTGAAGAAATGACGGGAAAAAAATACGATAAGGTCCAAATGAAAAATAAATGGGATCATCTGAAGAAGAAGTGGAAATTATGGACGGAGTTGAAGCGCGGCCAAATCGGCTTGGGTTGGAATACATCAAGAAAGACCATAGATGCGTCAGATGAGTGATGAGATGAAAGATTAAAGGTATTCATTTATTAAAGTAAATTTACTTTTAGTAATTCTAAAATTAGCTAACTTTGAAAATGTGTAATTTTTAGGTTGTACCCGCTGCAAAAAAAATCCGGTACTCAGGAATCCACCCAGAATTGGAGGAGAAAATGAACATGATGTTCAGTTCAGTCATTGTAACAGGACATCATGCATGCACCCCCACTCCAAGAGTCTTGCACTAGAGTCTATTGATGAAAGAGCAATGTCAGATGCCGAACGTGAACACATGGAGGTCGGCATGGTTCCTCCTGCACGTGACACCACAGCTACTTCTGAAGTTAGCAAGAAAAGGAAGAAAGGAAAGAAGAAAGATGTTAGCTCTGAGTTAAGATTTGGCGGAGTCTTCTAGGAACATTAGTCGATGCATTCAGAAGCCACCGAGAAATCCTCCATCTCCTTACACCATTTAAAAGGCAATACAAAAGTTAGGCACTTACCCGGAAGCGTTGTATGATGAAGACTTCTATGATTTTTCCATCACACATTTGATAGACAAAAATCATAGGGAGACTTTCTTGTGCCTTCCGGATGGAATGAACGTAAAGTGGTGCGTAACTGATTTACTCGTGGGGGGTAGTGGGGTTATCTTCTATTTGTCTTACTGTGGACATTATTATGATTACATATTTACTAATGTTTCAACATTTTGGTTATCTACTACTGTTTAAACGTTATTATTTATGGTGTGGACATTCTGATAGTTATGCTGTTTAATTTCTATTTTCATATTCATAATGATAGTTGTTGTGATAACATATTTATTGTTGTAATAATTAAATTTGTATATGTGCATGCTTTGAACAGAATATGTCTAGTGATGATTCAAAAAATTCTGCAGAGGAACATGAGATCACTAGAAGAAATTATGCTATCGCTCATCAACAAAATGTCGTGGCAACAATATGTTTGGTATCCGAACACACCTCTCTGTTAAACAATCCAATCCCACGAATGACATCAAAGCAAACATGTCATAAATAGGTTGGAGAGCTGCTACGTGGTTCACGAGTAAGATTCCATGACTCATTCATGATGAGTCAAGAAATATTTATAGATTTATTGCATTCTCTGGAGGAGGTGTGGATTTCAGGGAACGAGAAGGACTGCATCCAGAGAAGTCCTAACATTAACGATCTACATATTGTCACATAACGAATCAATGAGAAAAACATGCGAGCGCTTTCAGCACTCAACGAAGACAACTAGCAAAGTTTTTGCTCGAGTTGTGGACGCTTTGTTGCTTTAGCGGAGGAAGTTATTCAGCCATCAAACAAATCTTTCAGCAATACTCCACCAGAGATTTTGTATGATAGACGATATATGCCCGATTTTAAAGATTGCGTTGGGGCAATAAATGAGACACATGTGGACGCATGCATACAAGTTGGAAGTCAGGTACCTTATATTGGGAGACATGGCCGACCAACTAAAAATGTCATGGCTGCTTGTGATTTCAACATGTGCTTCACTTTCGTTATGGCGGGATGAGAGGGATCTGCGCACGATAGCCGCATTTTCAATTTTGTTATAACTGATCCCCGTTATAAGTTCTCGCATCCACCTCAAGGTAACTATTAAAAGTGTTAATTATCTTTTAATTAAAATTGTTCTAAATTTTTTTAATATTTTGCAGAGAAATATTACTTGGTCGATTCTGGATATCCTCTACAAAGAGAATATTTAAAACCGTATCAGGATACACGGTATTATCTGTCAGACTTTGCTCGTGGTGGTAGTCGAGCAGAAGGATGTCGGGAGATATTTAATCATGCACACTCATAGCTTAGAAGTGTGATTGAACGATCGTTCGGGGCTTGGAAGAAGAAATGGGACATACTGCAGGGACATGCCAAGCTATTGCTTTGACAAACAAGTAGAGATTGTGATGGCCACGATGACATTACATAATTTCATTCGTCGGCACCCTTCGCGTTTGGACTTTGATTTCAGTGAGTGCGAGAAGGGGGATCGAGATGAAGGAGTGGCCTCTCATGGGCGGCAAGAAGCATGCTCTGACACTGTAGGTGGTGTAGAGGAGATGGCCGCGCTACATGATATTATAGCGGATTAGTTGTATAAAGCTAGATCATAGACTGTAGCCTATAAAAGATCAATTGTATTAGGGCAAAAATGTTTTTTTAATTATTTTGTTGTTGGTGATGATGTTTAGGGAAAAAAATTTAATCAAAACTCTATTTTGTATCCAAACGACTTTTCCAAAACTCTATTTTGCAAACTCCATTTCAACCAAACAGTTTTTTTAACAAAACTCAGTTTTCCAGAATCTGCACTTTTCTCATCAGCAGTTTTCCATCAGCAACAACCTAACCAAGCAGAGACTAAGTAGCTCAGTTGTCCAAGGTCAGTAATTTGAAACTACTGAAGGTGATGCTTGATGAAGCCATATGGGAAGGATCATCACCATTAATAATCATATCATCCACATAAAGTAACAAAGTCCGGTCACGAGAGGAGGAGCGCACAAATATGGTTGGATCATGTGGACTCGATTGAAAACCGACAGCTGTAATGACTAAGGTGAAACGCGCAAACCACGTGTGGGGTGCCTACTTGAGCCCATAAAGAGATCGCCTCAAATGACAGACGGGGCATGATGGAGAGGAGATACCAGGAGGAGGAAGCATGTACACATTTTGCTAAAGATCTCCATAAAAAAGCATTTTTCACGTCGAGCTGATATAGAGACCGGTGACGAACAACTGCAACTACAATAAGAGTACGAACTGTAGTCAAGTAAGCGATTGAAGGAATGGACTCGTTGTAGTCGCGTTCCTGCTCCCGCTGAAAACCACGATCCACAAGCTGAACCTTGTACTGTAACATCCCGCCTTCGATAAGGGGTTCTAGCTGGTTCAATTGAACCCGGGAAGGGTCCTAGACCGGTCTTAGCAAACCACGACCCGACCTCCACCGCAAAATAATGACGGGATAAGATGTAACGAAGTAAAACATTGAGCATACGTGCTTTGAATGGACTCTCGTCAGATGTATTGGACTCATATAATCAATACAAGTGCACTTGTATAACCCGTAATTCGTCGAGACCCAACCAAAGGGGAGGGTGGCCGAGACGAGTGGAGCGACCGCTCAAGAGCGACTGGATGCCGTTCGCCCAGAAAGAAAGTACAGACCTCATATTTGCCGAACGCATGCAGCGCGACGTGTACATTGTCGCAATAATGAAGATGACCATAACAGGGCAAAATGGCCGCTCGAACAATCGGAGGCGACCGTAATCCCTCCCCACTTGCCCGCCCCTTAGGGGGGCGAGTGGGGGAGGCCCCACTCGCCCGCCCCTTAGGGGGGGCGAGTGGGGGAAGGCCCCACTCGCCCTCCCCTTAGGGGGGGGGGGGGGGGGGGCGAGTGGGGGAAGGCCCCACTCGCCCCCTTGGGGGCGGGTGGGGGGAGAGCCCCTCCCCACTCGCCCGCCCCTTAGGGGGCGAGTGGGGGAAGGCCCCACTCACCCCCTTGGGGGCGGGTGGGGGGAGACCCCCTCCCCACTCGCCCGCCCCTTAGGGGGCGAGTGGGGGAAGGCCCCACTCGCCCCCTTCGAGGGGGGGGGGGGGTGAGACCCCCCTCCCTACTCCCCCGCCCCTTAGGGGGGGAGTGGGGGGAGGCCCACTCGCCCGCCCCTTAGGGGGCGAGTGGGGGGGAGACCCCACTCACCCTTTTTTTGGGCAAGTGGGGTCCCGTGTAAGGTTCTTCGGACCTCTGAAGAAGGCGGGAGTGGATGTTTCAGGTTCCACTCGCCCCCTCCCCTTCTTGGGTCGAGATGTCAAGTCGAAGACGGCAGGGAGCTGCAGATAGCAGAATCTTGGCTATCCGCAGCTCATTTTGTGAAAGTCTATAAATAGACCCCCATGGGCACCTTGGGGAGGGTTGGCATATCCTTACCCCCACCCCCCTTAGTGTGTTCGGTTAGCTAGTGACCCTGCCTTCCGTTCGTCAAGTCCTTCAGGCCAACGGTCAAGTGTTGTGAGTGCTCTCCGAGGTGCCCAGACTCAGCATTGGCTTGGGAGGGGAAGATCTTCGGGTCTTTCGGGTTAGTGACGGGACCTCCTCGCTGCAGCTCGTGGGGTCTGTTTTCACCTGAATCCACCGGTAGAGAGGTTCTTAGGCTCTAAGTGACTAGCCGTTCGACTTTACCTGAGATAAGTAAGTGCAAGCTGTCTACCCTATTTTCGAACGCTGAAGCCAGGAAACTGGTTTCAACATTCTGGTGCGGTGAGCGTGGAACGCAGCTTGTTCGGAAAAACCCCAAGTAGATCGAATGACTGGAAGTGAAGAGCCAAGAAACTCCCCCCCCCCCCCCCTGACGAGTCGTGGCAACTGGAAGGGGAGGAAGAGGCAGGGGAGGTAGAACAGATGTTGGAAGATTTGGCCAGGTTGGAAGTGGAAGAGGAGGTGAGGGAAATGGAGGTCGTCAGCGGCAGCGGAAGGCCGAAGAAGATACAGATCAGCGGGAGGCTGAGCGAGCATGACCAGGAGAAGGTCCGAAGGTGTATCCAGGAGAATGTGGATATCTTTGCATGGAGCACCACGGAGATGCCGGGTGTCGACGCAAATGTGGCGTGTCATCGCCTCAACCTCGACTCAAGCATCCGCCCCATCCGGCAGAAGAAGAGATCTGTATCGACCACCCTCGCCGGGCCGATCAGGTAGGAAGTAGAGAAGTTGCTGGAAGCAGGATTCGTAGAAGAGATCCAGTATCCGGGCTGGGTCTCCAACGTGGTGATGGTGAAGAAGAGTGGGGGGGAAGTGGAGGATGTGCATCGACTTCTCTCTGCTAAATAAAGCATGTCCAAAAGATTGTTATCCCTTACCCCGAATCGATGCGCTGGTGGACTCAGCTGTCGGCTTCCCGGTGATGAGCTTCTTTGATGCGTTCTCTGGCTATCATCAAATCCGAATGCATCTGCCCGACGTTAAGGATGTCTCATTCATCACAGACGACGGATGTTATTGTTATAAGATGATGCCCTTCGGGCTGAAGAACGCAGGAGCAACCTACAAAAGGATGATGGACCGAGTGTTCAAGGATCAAAAAGGCAGAAACCTAGAAGTCTATGTGGACGACTTGATGGTTAAGAGCAGGGACGTGGAGTCTCACTTGCAGGATTTGGTGGAGACCTTCGCCACCCTTCGAAGGTTCAAGATGAGACTTAACCCTTCGAAGTGCGTCTTTGGAGCAAGCCGAGGAAAGTTCCTTGGTCACCTACTCACCCCGGAGGGGGTGGAGCCCAACCCAGACAAGGTCAAAGCCATCTTGGAGTTGGAGTCGCCAAGGAGTGCGAAGGAGATCCAAAGGTTGACAGGGAAGCTGGCAGGGTTGAGCAGGTTTCTCTCCCGGGCTGGAGAGAAGTGCTCACCCTTCTTCAAAGCTCTAAGGGGAAATCAAAAGTTTGAATGGTCGCAAGAGTGCGAGGCGGCATTCCAAGCCCTGAAGAGGCAGCTAACGCAAGCTCCACTGCTGCAAGGACCGAGAGAAGGAGAAGACCTGTTCCTCTATCTTGGGGTGGGCACCGAGGCAGTAAGCTCGGTCCTAGTCCGAGAAGAAGGAAAGAGACAACTTCCCATCTACTATGTCAGCCGGGTCTTGAAGAAGGCGGAGCTCAGATACCCCATTCTGGAGAAGCTGGCATTTGCTTTGATCATTTCGGCCAGGAAGCTCCGGCCATACTTCCAGGCGCATTCGGTTAAGGTAGTGACCGATCACCCCCTTCGCGGCATTATGGAAGGAGTGGAGCACTCAGGCAGGTTGGCAAAGTGGTCTGTCGAGCTTAGCGAGTTCGATGTCACCTTCGTCCCTTGGCTATCAATGAAAGCGCAGGTGGTAGCGGACTTTCTAGCGGAGTATGTAACCGAGGTGGATGAGTCGGAACCTCCCAAGTTGGTAGCATGGGAGCTGTTCGCAGATGGGGCATCAGGGAAACATTCCCTCGGCGGAGGGGTGGTCCTGGTTAGCCTACAGGGGACAAGGATCGAGCAAGCGATTGACATCCGATTCCCCGTCACCAACAACCAGGCCGAGTACGAAGCAGTGGTGGCTGGGCTTCGTCTGGCATGTGAACTGGGAGTTCGGGATGTTAGAGTATTCACCGATTCGATGGTAGTGGCATCCCAGGTACGGGGGGAGTTTGAGACTAGAGAGCCAGCCCTTCAAAGGTACTTGGTGAAAGTCAAAGGCCTCGTCAGTTAATTCCGCTCCTTCTCAATCCAACACGTGCCGAGAGAGGAGAACACTCGGGTGGACTCCCTGGCAAAGTATGGACCTCGGGCCGGGGGAGTAGTGACGGAGTTGTTTCGTCCATCTATAGAGGAAGGAGAGCTAATGGAGATCGATCAGAGGGCCTCGTGGGTGGATCCGATCATTGCCTTTCTGGCATCAGGCAAGTTCCCAGAAGATGTTCCGGATAAGAGGCGGTTCAGGTACAAGTCTGCCTACTATCTGATGCGTGAAGGAAGCTTGTACAGAAAGACCCTAACTGGACTCCTAGCAAGATGTGTGACGGAAGATGAGGTTCCAAGGGTCTTGGAGGAAATCCACTCCGGTGAGTGTGGAAGCCATTCCGGGAGTCGGACCCTGGAGAAGAGGGTGTTGAGGCAGGGATACTTCTGGCCGACTCTTCGAGAGGACACCATGAAGTTTGCAAAGAAATGTCAGAAGTGCCAGCTCTTCGCGCCACTCCAACTCCAGCCCGCGCAAAGGCTTCGAACAATCACGGCGCCCTGGCCTTTTGCCATCTGGGGAATGGACTTGGTCGGCCCGTTTCCTCAGGCGAGCGGCCAAAGAAGGTTCCAATTAGTCATGATAGACTACTTCTCCAAGTGGGTGGAGGTCAAGGCTTTGGCGAAGACAACCTCACATGTAGTAAAAAACTTTATATGGGGAGAAATAATTTGCAGGTACGGGCTCCCCCTCGTCATAGTGATGGACAATGGACCGCAGTTCGCTAGTGAGGAACTCATTAGCTTATGTGGTCAGTTGGGCATTGACCTTCGTTTCGCCTCCGTTCATCATCCTCGGAGCAACGGGCAGGTAGAGGCGGCGAACAAGGTCATAGTCAATTTACTGAAGAAAAAAGTGGAGAGCTTGAAGGGAAACTGGGTGGAGCAGCTTCCCTCGGTCTTATGGGCCTTGAGAACAACACCCAACACGACGACGGGAGAAACACCGTTCAAGCTCTCCCATGGATCTGAAGCTGTGCTCCCAGTGGAATTCGAGGTCAGGTCCCCCCGGGTTGTGGCCGCCAAGGAAGGAGGCGAAGACTAGAGGATGGACAATGAGGAGGAACAGCGGCTCTCGTTGGATATAGTTGAAGAGCTTCGGGACCTCGCAGTGATTCGACAAGAGGAAGTGAAGCGCCGAATGGCCCGGTACTTTGACAAAAATATTAGGATCAAACAATTCGTCCCAGGAGACCTAGTTCTCAAAAAGGTTGACGCCGCGGGAAGGTCGGCGAACGTAGGAAAGCTCCATCCCAATTGGGAGGGACCCTATGTAATCCTGGAAGCCCTGAAGTCAGGGGGGTATCGACTTCAAAATGTTGAAGGGATCCCTATTGGAAATACCTGGAGTGGAGACGATCTAAAACGTTTCTATCCTTGACAAATGTTGAGGATGAGAAAGTACTTAGAGGAGAAGGAGGAAGTAATGAAGGAGTTGGCCGAGATGCATGTGGCAGAGTAGGCGCAAGAAGGGGCATTGTAACAGATATGTAGCCTCTTAATGATGAATGAGAAACGTTTAGAGTCAAAAAGGTTGGTTAAGGCCCCGAGAAGAGACCGCTGACCAGGCTAGTTGATGCTGGCAGGGCAGGAGAACTCACTCGGAGAGGCGAGGAATTTGGTTAAAGACCCGAGAAGAGACCGCTGACCAGGCTAGTTGATGATGGCAGGGCAGGAGAACTCACTTGGAGAAGCGAGGAATTTGGTTAAAGCCCCGAGAAGAGACCGCTGACCAGGCTAGTTGATGCTAGCAGGGCAGGAGAACTCACTCGGAGAGGCGAGGAATTTGGTTAAAGCCCCGAGAAGAGACCGCTGACCAGGCTAGTTGATGTTGACAGGGCAGGAGAACTCACTCGGAGAGGCAAGGAATTTGGTTAAGGCCCTGAGAAGAGACCGCTGACCAGGCTAGTTGATGCTGGCAGGGCAGGAGAACTCACTCGGAGAGGCGAGGAATTTGGTTAAAGCTCCGAGAAGAGACCGCTGACCAGGCTAGTTGATGCTGGCAGGGCAGGAGAACTCACTCGGAGAGGCGAGGAATTTGGTTAAAGCCCCGAGAAGAGACCGCTGACCAGGCTAGTTGATGCTGGCAGGGCAGGAGAACTCACTCGGAGAGGCGAGGAATTTGGTTAAAGCCCCGAGAAGAGACCGCTGACCAAGCTAGTTGATGCTGGCAGGGCAGGAGAACTCACTCGGAGAGGCAATGAATTTGGTTAAGGCCCCGAGAAGAGACCGCTGACCAGGCTAGTTGATGCTGGCAGGGCAGGAGAACTTACTCGGAGAGGCGAGGAATTTGGTTAAAGCCCCGAGAAGAGACCGCTGGCCAGGCTAGTTGATGCTGACAGGGCAGGAGAACTCACTCGGAGAGGCAAGGAATTTGGTTAAGGCCCTGAGAAGAGACCGCTGACCGGGCTTGTTCATGCCGGCAGGGCAGGAGAACTCACTCGGAGAGGCAGGTGGTTCATGTTGGTTAAGGCCCCGAGAAGAGACCGCTGACCGGGCTTGTTCATGCCGGCAGGGCAGGAGAACTCACTCGGAGAGGCAGGTGGTTCAGGTTGGTTAAGGCCCCGAGAAGAGACCGCTGACCAGGCTAGTTGATGATGGCAGGGCAGGAGAACTCACTCGGAGAGGCGAGGAATTTGGTTAAAGCCCCGAGAAGAGACCGCTGACCAGGCTAGTTGATGTTGGCAGGGCAGGAGAACTCACTCGGAGAGGCAAGGAATTTGGTTAAGGCCCCGAGAAGAGACCGCCGACCGGGCTAGTTGATGCCGGCAGGGCAGGAGAACTCACTCGGAGAGGCAGGTGGTTCATGTTGGTTAAGGCCCCGAGAAGAGACCGCTGACCGGGCTAGTTGATGCCGGCGGGACAGGAGAACTCACTCGGAGAGGCAGGTGATTCATGTTGGTTAAGGCCCCGAGATGGTTCCGCTGACTAGGCTCCCACTAGTTGGCAGGACAGGTTGACCTCTCGGAGAGGCCAAGTAAGTTTTGCCCCGAGATGGTTCCGCTGACCAGGCTCTCACTAACTGGCAGGGCATGTTGACCTCTCGGAGAGGCCAAGTAAGTTTTTCCCCGGGATGGTTCCGCTGACCAGGCTCCCACTAGCTGACAGGACAGGTTGACCTCTCGGAGAAGCCAAGTAAGTTTAGCCCCGAGAAGAGACCGCTGACCGGGCTTGTTGATGCCGGCAGGGCAGAATAACTCACTCTGAGAGGCGAGCGATTTATTTATCTTTAGCTAACAGATCCCAAGGAGACGAAACGGTAGAGCTAGCTAAATTAGCAAAAAACAGTGTGCAAACCCGAGAGACCGGGGCGCGGGTTCTTGAAAGTTGCCTCCACTTCCAGTTGAGTTCGACTCTATGGAAGGTGTTGAGTTGTCTCCACCTCCCGTTAAGCTCGGCTCACAGGAGGGTTGTTAAGTAGAGAAGGGGTTACCACTCTTGCGTTAAGTTTAGTTTGAAACGTTTTTTGAAATAGTTCAACCCTCGAGTTCTCATCGTTGGTCTCTCCGAACCACGGGCCATCCATTATTTTTCCGGGCTCGTGTCGAACCCGAAAAAAGCGGGGATTGTGTATAACCCGTAATTCGTCGAGACCCAACCAAAGGGGAGGGTGGCCGAGACGAGTGGAGCGACCGCTCAAGAGCGACTGGATGTCGTTCGCCCAAAAAGAAAGTACAGACCTCATATTTGCCGAACGCATGCAGCGCGACGTGTACATGGTCGCAATAATGAAGATGACCATAACAGGGCAAAATGGCCGCTCGAACAATCGGAGGCGATCGTAATCCCTCCCCACTTGCCCGCCCCTTAGGGGGTGAGTGGGGGAGGCCCCACTCGCCCGCCCCTTAGGGGGCGAGTGGGGGAAGGCCCCACTCCCCCGCCCCTTAGGGGGGCGAGTGGGGGAAGGCCCCACTCGCCCCCTTGGGGGCGGGTGGGGGGAGACCCCCTCCCCACTCGCCCGCCCCTTAGGGGGCGAGTGGGGGAAGGCCCCACTCGCCCCCTTGGGGGCGGGTGGGGGGGAGACCCCCTCCCCACTCGCCCGCCCCTTAGGGGGCGAGTGGGGGAAGGCCCCACTCGCCCCCTTGGGGGCGGGTGGGGGGAGACCCCCTCCCCACTCGCCCGCCCCTTAGGGGGCGAGTGGGGGAAGGCCCCAGTCGCCCCCTTGGGGGCGGGTGGGGGGAGACCCCCTCCCTACTCGCCCGCCACTTAGGGGGCGAGTGGGGGAAGGCCCCACTCGCCCCCTTGGGGGGGGGGGGGGGGGGGGGGGGGGTGAGACCCCACTCCCTACTCGCCCTCCCCTTAGGGGGGGAGTGGGGGGAGGCCCACTCGCCCGCCCCTTAGGGGGTGAGTGGGGGGAGACCCCACTCACCCTTTTTTTGGGCAAGTGGGGTCCCGTGTAAGGTTCTTCGGACCTCTGAAGAAGGCGGGAGTGGATGTTTCAGGTTTCACTCGCCCCCTCCCCTTCTTGGGTCGAGATTTCAAGTCGAAGACGGTAGGGAGCTGCGGATAGCAGAATCTTGGCTATCCGCAACCTATTTTGTGAAAGTCTATAAATAGACCCCCATGGGCACCTTGGGGAGGGTTGGCATCTCCTTACCCCCACCCCCCCTTAGTGTGTTCGGTTAGCTAGTGACCCTGCCTTCCGTTCGCCAAGTCCTTCAGGCCAACGATCAGGTGTTGCGAGTGCTCTCCGAGGTGCCCAGGCTCAGCATTGGCTTGGGAGGGGAAGATCTTCGGGTCTTTCGGGTTAGTGGCGGGACCTCCTCGTTGTAGCTCGTGGGGTCAGTTTTCACCTGAATCCACCGGTAGAGAGGTTCTTAGGCTCTAAGTGACTAGCCGTTCGACTTTACCTGAGATAAGTAAGGGCAAGCTGCCTACCCCTATTTTCGAACGCTGAAGCCGGGAAACTGGTTTCAACAGCACTGGAACTTGTTTCGCGCGATCTGAGGTAGTTTAAAGAAAACGACCATTTTGAGTTACATTGCGCGTCAAAATAACGGACCATTAAAATATTGATCATACATGCTCCGAATCGACTTCCGTCAGTTGCGTTGGTCTCGTATAATCGATACAAGACAACAGAACCTGTTCCATTTCAATCTGAGATCATTTGGAGAAAGTGATCATTTTGGGAAGTACTACGCGTCGCCATAACGCCATTTTAAAATAATAAACAAATGAGATCCGAATTGACTTCTATCAGTTGCATTAGACTCGTATGGTCGATACGAGTGCAACAGAATTTGTTTCGCTCCATTCCGACGTCATTTGATCGGTTAAATACAAATAAAGCTCGTAAAATTATACGACATCTCGAAATACGTGAATGCTTGAATTCAACCCACCACATTAATGTTGGCTCGATACCCGACAATTCAGACCTACATTGACCTTGACATATATTGGGGACCCACGTTGGGTTGACTCTGGTCAAACCCTCTTATATGGGGTGATTTTGAGCCTTAAAACCCTCCCACTCACTCCCTTACTCAAACTAAGCCTCAATCCCCGTGCCAACACTTGATTGGTCAATCAGCTAGCATGTACTAATCTCAAAGCATAGGAGATTAACCACGTAGCAGTCCAACCAAAAGGAAGGTGGAGACATTTTCTAGGATTGGAGCCAAGCCTAGCATAAACTTCCCCCATCCAACAAAACCCAAATCCAATTGATGCTCTCTGATTGGATAATTCCAAGCAAGCCTAAGCTAATATAATCCTAGGGCTAGACCTAAGCTAACCCTAAATCAAAGATAACCCAAGGTTAGTTTCTCTCCCCCTCTCTTAAAAACTTACCTCTTAAGCAAGCCTAACCCCTACTCCTAAACCAGAGAAGCACATGCCACCAATTGATGAATGCCAGCTGCCCCTCTGGATTAACCAGAGCTTGGTTAATACCAAACCATGGCTTCATTAACAGGGATGGAAGGAGGGAGAGGGGAGTCCATGGCCTCACCTATTTAAAACCTCCAATAGCTTCAGCAGTGGGGGGGAGGGGGAGCCCTTCCGAGCCAGAACGAAACTGGCCCCGCCACCCTGCACCTCTGCCGGAGTCGGAGAATACAACCCAAGCTCCATCGCCACCTTCGTCACCTTCCTCCCCCACCCTGCATGGATAGCCCCCAAGGCCTCTTAACTCTGTGGAGGGCCACAACTCATCGGAGAGGGAGCGGAGACCCTCTCTGAGGTGGTTTCAGGCGGCGGCACCGCTGGAGAGCAGCGCTCCGACGGTGCAGGAGAGCTCAAGCTCTCTGGAATAATTTCTCCCGACGACTGGGGACGGCGCAAGGCTGCCGGACCACCGCCGGGAGAAGCGCCTGCCTTCGATGAGCCGACCAGAGGAGGTGGCACACCGACCCACCGGCTGGCCGGCAATGGCGAGAGCCCGTGAACTCTCAGCCACCGCAATGGTTCAACCACCGTTGGATCATAATATTAAGATCCAACGGTGCAGATAATCTGGGCAATGAATAGCCCTCCCACAACGGATCAGCTCCAGATCTGTTGTGGGGTCGCTGCTTCATTCTCCTGATACGGCTCTATCTCAGCCGGAAAGTTATCTCCAAGATCTGTGTTATTCTTGTTTATAAATAGCTGAAATCCTTCTCGGTTTTTTTAAGGCTAAACCATTGCCCAAAATGAAAAACTCTAAATATCAAAGTTTTAGATCCTCATAAGGGCTATCTCCAAAAAAAAATTTGGGAATTTTTTGAACCACTTTGCTATTTGTAATATTTAAAAGGCCCAATGATTTAATTAACAGAGAGCCCAAAGCATGATTGAAAATTTTCAAATAATTATGCAGATTATTGATACTGCTGTACACCCACTGTAATTATTTGGGAATTTTTGGAAGAGACTTGCTATTTTTTATCCTTAAAAAGCTTTGTTTTAATTATTGGAAATTTATTCCTCTGACTAAACCCCTCCAAATTTTATGAAAGGTTTGAGAGAATTATACACATCCTTTGAAAAGGTTTGAGAATTTTTAAAGTATTCCTCATATATTTTAGAAATTATTTAGTTACATTGGGAGGCTAAATAAATTAGCAAATGCTAACTAAGACCTCAACAGACCCTGAAGAATTTATGATAACACATTAAGGGCATGATGAGCCTATGATAAAAGTCTGATAATTTTCTGAGTGGGTTACTATTTTAATTAATTTAAAATAGGGCGAACCCCGGAAAAATAAAATAAAACAATAAGATCGTTATATTACGGCAGACAACCCGAGTAACCTTAAATTCAAGTTTTCCTGGCATTTATTAAGTTCTACATATATTTTGAAATTGATCCGGAGATGGTATGTTCTTCCAGGTCAAACCTGTAATAGTGTCGAATTGGCCGCCGCTCATGGAGCAGAGCGGACAGATCGAGATTTTGACCTTTATTACTGAATTGCCTTTAAATAGTACCGAACTGGCCCCCGCTCATGGAGCAAAGCAGACAAATCGAGATTTTGATTTTTATTTCAGTATTGCCTTTAAATGGTACCGAACTGGCCGCCGCTCGTGGAGCAGAGCGGACAGATCGAGGTTTTAGCTTTTATTTCAGTATTCCCTTTAAATAATGTCGAACTGACTGTGTGTAAGACCCTCTTTTTTTTTTGCTTTTAAACCGGGTCTTACCGCCCAGAACCGCCGTCTTGCGGCGAGACCATTACTCCCAATGGTCCCCGCCACAATACGCCGATCCTGCCGGCTAATTATCATCATCCAGGCCAACCACAATTCTTAGTAATAGAAGCAAATAGAAGCAACAAGTCCACAATCACATTAAATATACAAAATACATGCTTACAATGTCCTTGATGAGAAAAGAACTAAAAGAGAGAAAGGGCTTAAGCCCAGTACATATCCAAGCAAAGTATATAAACTTTCTCACTCTACATCTATGCGGAAGCTAATCAATTCTCAACTCTCGAACACCTGTATTGTAGTAGAAGTAATCGCGCGGCATAAGCTCCTTGTGTCCTGTCTCCTCTTCTCTGGGGTTCCATCACCTCGTGTACCTACGGTCACAACCGACCGTTAGTCATAAAGACTAAGCCGATTTTATCCCCGCCTCCCCCCGCGACTCCTAGGCACCGTGTGGAAGGAGGAAGCGGAGGACATCAAGGGGTAAATCAAAAGCAGGTGGCAGTGGCGAAACTAGCAAGTATAAAGATACTAAACAAGTAATGAAACATCTCTACTCTAGCAGGAATATGTATATAAGCAATAAATAAAGAGCAGAGCGGACAGATCGAGGTTTTGGCTTTTATTTCAGTATTGCCTTTAAGTAGTACTGAATTGGCCGCCGCTCGTGGAGCAGAGCGGACAGATCAAGGTTTTGCTTTTATTTCAGTATTGCCTTTAAATAATGCCAAACTGGCCGCCGCTTGTGCAGCGGAGCGGATAGATTGAGGTTTTTGGTTTTCTATTTCAGTATTGCCTTTAAGTAGTACTGAACTAGCCGCCGCTCGTGGAGTAGAGCGGACAGATCGAGGTTTTGGTTTTTATTTCAGTATTGCCTTTAAATAGTACTGAACCGGGCGTCGCTCGTAGAGCAGAGCAGATAGATCGAAGTTTTGATTTTATCTCATATTACCTCTATATAACACGACAATATTACCGATCATGACGATTTTCCTTAAGTCATGCCCGTATACATCACTTCATGCTGTGAACACGACGCCAAATAACTTTGGCGTCGAGGACGCATGACGACACAGCTGAAATCACAATCCCAAGTTGAATCCGCGACGCCAAGGACTTTGGCGTCGTGGGCACTCGACGCCACAACTGAATTCACAATGCAAGATGAGGTCACGATGCCAAGGACTTTAGCGTTGTGATCACTCGACGCCACAACAGACACTACAAGAAAATTGACTTTTTGTGACAATATTTTTCGTCACTAAAGGTGTGTTTTTTATGATGAAATTTGAAGTTCGTTACTAAATTATAATTTTCGTTTAATTGGTGATTGAAAAAAGAATTAGTCACCAAATTTTTTTTAGTGACAAAAATATTTTTTCGTCACGAAATGTTACTATTTAGTGACAAAATTTTCATCACTAAAAGTTATTCTTTAGTGACCAAACAATATTTGCCACTAAATTAATCTAGTTAGTGACCAATTTTTTTGGTCACAAATTAAAATATTTTAACATTATTTAGTGACAAATATATATTAGTCACTAATGACCATATAATTAAATTTTTACTCTTAAATGAGTATTTCATAACTCCTAAAATATTTAAACATTAGTAGTTTTTTAGATTTTATATTTTTGACGAAAATTTATTGGTTTAATTTTACATCAGAATTAAACGATTTTCTTTTAAGTTAGCATAACTCCCTCTCACGCATAACTCTCTCTCATGCATAACTCCCTCGCACGCATAACTCCCTCACCCCTTGATCTCCATCTCGTCTCTGCCTCAGCCTTTCCCGCTCGATTTTCTGGGACGAAGTGCTTCACATTTCCAAAGTTCCAATGTGTTTCCCATTCACCTCACGCCCGTCCTAATTTCCTGCAATCGCCGAGTGCCCTTATTCCTCGACGAGAAGACAGCGAGTGGACGCGGGAGTACCGAACCATGGCTTGATTTGCCATTTCGAGCCCTTTTCTCTTAATCTCTGGGTTGCGACGTCGACGAGCAAGCTTCTCTGGTTCTTCGACGATTTCTAGCTCCAAATCTCCAGTGGTTTCCTCGCCTCGCCTCTTCTGTATCCGACGACCTGAACTCGGATTGCAATCATCTCTACCCACCACTCAAAGCCGCTTCCTCTGTCGCTCCTCTTCCTCTTCCGAAGCAGCAACTCCATGTATGTTTTCTCTCTTCTATTTCTATCTCCCATTCATCCTCATCCTAGTCAGGCAACCACATGAACCACAAGTTTATTTATTTCTTTTCCAGCTTCTTTCATCTGCATCGAGAATCTTGAGCCTGTAGGAAAGAGAAGATAAAACCTATTGTATCGCTAGCAATCGAAGTCTACGACCAATTCCTTTCACTGTGGGGGTAAGAACTTCATTTTCTGTAATGTATTAATCCCTAAGCCGCCTGTGTTGTAGGATGAGTTCTGGATTTTCTTCATGGCCCTATCATTTTTTAGCGTAAAAACAATTTGTTGCCCTACCAATTATTTCACTCATTTTGCTTTCGTTCATGAACCTCTTTGATTCTAAATTCATTCTTTTCTCCTTCAATTAGTTTTTGGTAGTTCTTTTTTAGTCTTCATTATTGCACAACGCAGAAAAGAAGAGCATGTATGCACTTATTATTTTTCTCCTTTTCGGGATTCTCCTAGAACTGCATTTACATTTTGAGGCTGTGAACTTCATAATGTTGTAGCGTGTGATCTTAGTTCTTCTCTGTTATGATTGCGATAAGGAGAATGGGTTATAGTACCCAAGAGGTGGAAGTAGAGAGTAGGGAACTCTACACAACCCAAATCAGGAAAGGGAGAAGATGTAAGCTAGAGATGAGGACTCTCGAGGATGATTCAAGCAGCTGTGTTTTCAATTTATTAATATCTTCCTTTAGGTATTCAAAATGCCTTTTGGTTTGATAATTGCACATGTTTAATAATTGCATATTTAATTATTACAATTTTCTAATTGATTCGTACGTATATTCTAATTGTACATATTTGATAATTGCACATGTTAGAATGTGATATGATTCCAATCTAGATCATCCAAGAAGTAGTTAAAATTTGATTTAAATATATTTTTGTAGTGAATAACATATGCCAATAATAATTAGTTTTGGATTGAAAAGTTTAAGATACCATGAGTAGATCAATTGATATGAAACGGTTCATTTTAAATGTTTTTAGTCTTTCATGTACATAAGGTTTTTACGGATATCGATAAAGGCAAAAAGGAGCTATTTCAAAGAATATGACTCTCCCGTCGTCATATGAATGTTTTTAGTCTTTCATGTACATAAGGAGCTATTTTAAATGTTTTTAGTCTTTCATGACCGGGTGCTGACTCTCCCGTCGTCACATTCAAGGCTCGAGTTCCCTTCTTCACCGAGGAACCACACACATTCAATTAGCATTCTCAACCTTTCTTGGACCCACACTCCTATTCTTCGTCATCCTTAATCCAGGGTTCGCCTTAGATATTTCTCGACTTCTCTCTTGAGTATTTACCTTGAAATGGCTCACCTGGCTAAGGGTAGTTTTACTCTCGTATAATCATTTAACACAGATGAGTTGTGTGTGGGGCCCTTGATGAGGTCTAACCTCCTTTTCATACCACTGTAAACTTATACACTTATAGCTTGCTAAACGCACCCCAACCCTCATTTCCCATGATGCCCCCTAGAGGTGTTCCTCCAAATAACCTGAGCCTTCATAATAGTCATGGAATTAGTAGTTCTATGTGTGAAGGTCAGTGGTGGTCTAAATCATATAAATCAGTTTTACTATTCGCAGACCAAAATAAGATTGAGCTAGATTTGACTCCTAAGGTGCAATCTTGATCACATCATATCCAAATGAGTTCCAATTGTTACATGGGTTCGCAATGAGTAGTGGTCTAACAACCTCAAATCCTAATCTCCTGAACTCTCCAGGGCATCTCAAATCTCAGTCTCTAATAAAATAGAAGACGTGCAGATAATGATTTATGCATCGACTGTCAACTAATTGTCTCATAAATTCTGATAGATTCACTGTAGCACAATATTGGTCTGAAAACTTCAAACCCCAAGTTTCACATTCTTACAGGACTTATTTAACCATAATTTCTATTTAACACAAATGGGGTGCAAATAAGGATTTACACATCAAGTATTAGATTATGACCTCACTAAGTTCTGGGGAAAATTACCATGGCATAATACTGGTCTAAATATACCAGATCCTAAGTCTCATATTATTCCAAGGAGTTTTCACCCTTAATTATCATTTATTACATTTGGTGTGCGTATAAGGGTTTACACTACAAGTGCTATGTTAAGGCTTCATTAAATTCTGGGAAAATTATTATAGCACCATATTGGTCTAAAAAAAACACCATATCCTAAGTCTCATGATTGAAGTAAGGTATATTTGTCTCTATTCATCCTTTAATACTTTCTTGCTAAATGTACCCCAATTTTCCCTATACTCTTGAGTCCAAAACTTCAACTTGAAGCTCAGGGAAATCCACTCATACATATGAGTTGGATTCTTAGCTAGAGGTGGTTGATATCACAATCATGGCATGAGCAAATCTTCAAAGCGTTTGCATGAGTCCATATCACTAAATGCACAAACTACACATTTATACATGTCTCACTAAAAGTGGTGCTGAGGGAGCTACAGGAATCCAAATGACATGAAATCAGTGGCATTTTGAAGGTAACCTAAAGGGATACAATATTCATGTTGATTACAATCTCCAGAATTGAGTTTAACCTAGGTGAATTCAACATACAAGTGCTGTACAGAGTGTTTAACTTATCAAACACTATTCTAGATATGCCACACCAAAAATGATATTGAAAGAGCTACACTTATCCAAATGGAATGAAATCAGTGGCATTTGAAAGGTAACCTAATACCTACAATATTTATATTGATTACTAATTCCAGAAGTAAACTTAGCTTAGGTGGAATTAACTTACAAGTGCTGTACAACATTTTAACATACAAAACCTACTATGGGCATGACTCACCAAAAGTGGTGCTGAATGAGTTGTACTTATCCAAATGGCATGAAATCAGTGGCATTGGAAAGGTAACCTAAAGGTCTACAATATTTGTCTCTGCCCCTTTTGCAGATATGGCCTCTAAGGCCTTCAAAAACAGCATGCAATCTGATTAAAAACCTAGGTAGGATTAAATGGTTTGCCAATAGGCAAAATGAGCAGTCTTAGTAGAATGGCTCTACAAGGAGCAGTATTGCTCCAAGTCACTTGATCTCAAATCCTACAGGAAGTAGACATCAAGAGCTACAAAAGTTGTCTCTGCAAACTTTTCATGATAAGGCCTCTAAGGCCTTCAAAAATAGCATGCAAACTGATTAAAAACCTAGGCAGGAATATATGTGGTTTGCTAATAGACAAAATGAGCAGTCCTAGAAAAATGGATGCTCTGGTGTCCACAGTGCACCAAATTAAGTGATTAAGGTGGAAAATGAAAGTAGACCCATAGGGCTACAAATGTTATCTCTTCCTATTTTTGCAATTATGGCCTCTAAGGCCTTCAAAAACTGCATGCAAACTAAATAAATACCTAGGCAGGAATATATGTGGTTTGCTAATAGACAAAATGAGCAGTCCTAGAAAAATGGATGCTCTGGTGTCCACAGTGCACCAAATTAAGTGATTAAGGTGGCAAATGAAAGTAGACCCATAGGGCTACAAATGTTATCTCTGCCTATTTTTGCAATTATGGCCTCTAAGGCCTTCAATTCCTGCATGCAAACCATTGCATTTTTAAGTTCTGACCAACCTCACAAGAATGACTACTGTGGACCCTACAGTGGTCCAAATGACTTGATCTAAATTTCTGCTGAAAGTAGACATCCATATCTACAAAACTTGTCTCTGGTACTTTTTGCAAAATCGGCCTCTAAGGCCTTCAAAAAATGCATGCAAATTACTTTAATACAACTTAGGCAGAAAAGAGGTGGTCTGCCAATAGAGATCAAGGAGACGAAATCAACGGCTGTGATTTCGTCTCCTTCCTCTAGCCGACGGCCCAGAGGAAAACTGCCTTGATCCCGGCCAACCACCACCCTCCCCGGCCATCTGCCGCCGCCACCACCTCCGTTGAGGGGTTGGCCGTCGATTGGCGGTGGAATGGTGGCCGGAGGTGGAGGTTCCCGGCGATTTCTGGAGGAAGCCCGATCGGAGCTCGGGAGGGAAAAAGCGCATGGATGACGGCTCAATTGAGCTCGTCTGCCCTTTCTAGGACCCTAGATGACTAGCACAGAGGGAGAGGGGGAGAAATCGTACCCTAGGCGAGCTTGGCGGCGCGTATTGAGGTGGTGCGGCATGGTGGCGGCGAGCTCCGGCGATCCTTGCCATTTCCTCCATTCTCGGTCGATTCCTCTGATCCAGGGTAGCAGATCCACTCCTTTAGGTCCTCTGAAGATGATGGTGTCGTCGAAATGAAGTGGGGAGGGCTCTAAGTGGAGCTGCCATTAGGAGGAGCTCGGCCACACCTTGGATGCTCCTCCTAGCTGCCAAGTGGCATAGCTCCAGCCCAAATGGTATTGATGTGGGGAGCTCAGATCTAGCCTTGGGCAGAGGAATGGAGGGCCACATGGCCTCCATTCCTAAATTTCCTCTTGTCCTTAATGGAGGATGGGGGAATTTCCACTTTTGCCCCCATGCATGTCTTTGCATGTTGGAAATGGGGGGCAAGGCTGGTCATTAGACCTATGGGCTTCAGAATGGGCTTTGGGTGAGGGCCTTAATCCATTGGAATTTGGGTTAATTCCAATTAAGCCCATTTTAGGCAAAATTGACCCTATGTTGACTTTTGGGTTGACTTGGTCAATTGGGTGTGTTGACTGGTCCAATGTGTTGGTCTTGAGTCTATTGACACCATCCAAGGTTGGTTGAGTCATGGTGAAGACCTAAGTGAGCCAATTTGACCCAAAGGTGTGATTTTGACCAAAATTGGGGAAAAGTTGACTTTGGTCAAATTGGTCAAAATGTTGACCCCATGATGGGGCTTTTGGGTCAATTAGGTCCCCTATGATGTTCTAAGATTAGGGGTGAGGTCAATTTCATGCTTTGGGGTTCAATCGAACTTATTGGGGAGGATTTGACCTATGATAGCTCAAGGTTGACTTTTGGTCAATTTGACCAATTTGGTTGACCCCCAAGGGTCCCTAGTGGTCTACTCACCTCCTTGGATGGTCATAGGGTCATGATGAGGTTATGTTGATTTGTTGGAGTCTTTTGGTCACCTCTAAGCTAGGACATCAAAACTTGCTAAATGCACACCAAGGTGATTTTTACCTATTCACCTTAGTTTTTAAGGCCATCTTGGCCTCTTAGAGCAATGTCTTGACCTTGTCATGACAAAATGCAACTCAGGGGTCTGGTTGTTTTGAGGATGTTACACTGTCCCTCCTGGAGCAGAGCAGACATGTCGAGTTTTTGGTTTTTATTTCAGTATTACCTTTAAATAGTACCGAACTGGCCGCCGCTCGTGGAGCAGAGCGGACAGATCGAGGTTTTGGCTTTTATTTCAGTATTGCCTTTAAGTAGTACTGAATTGGCCGCCGCTCGTGGAGCAGAGCGGACAGATCAAGGTTTTGCTTTTATTTCAGTATTGCCTTTAAATAATGCCAAACTGGCCGCCGCTTGTGCAGCGGAGCGGATAGATTGAGGTTTTTGGTTTTCTATTTCAGTATTGCCTTTAAGTAGTACTGAACTAGCCGCCGCTCGTGGAGTAGAGCGGACAGATCGAGGTTTTGGTTTTTATTTCAGTATTGCCTTTAAATAGTACTGAACCGGGCGTCGCTCGTAGAGCAGAGCAGATAGATCGAAGTTTTGATTTTATCTCATATTACCTCTATATAACACGACAATATTACCGATCATGACGATTTTCCTTAAGTCATGCCCGTATACATCACTTCATGCTGTGAACACGACGCCAAATAACTTTGGCGTCGAGGACGCATGACGACACAGCTGAAATCACAATCCCAAGTTGAATCCGCGACGCCAAGGACTTTGGCGTCGTGGGCACTCGACGCCACAACTGAATTCACAATGCAAGATGAGGTCACGATGCCAAGGACTTTAGCGTTGTGATCACTCGACGCCACAACAGACACTACAAGAAAATTGACTTTTTGTGACAATATTTTTCGTCACTAAAGGTGTGTTTTTTATGATGAAATTTGAAGTTCGTTACTAAATTATAATTTTCGTTTAATTGGTGATTGAAAAAAGAATTAGTCACCAAATTTTTTTAGTGACAAAAATATTTTTTCGTCACGAAATGTTACTATTTAGTGACAAAATTTTCATCACTAAAAGTTATTCTTTAGTGACCAAACAATATTTGCCACTAAATTAATCTAGTTAGTGACCAATTTTTTTGGTCACAAATTAAAATATTTTAACATTATTTAGTGACAAATATATATTAGTCACTAATGACCATATAATTAAATTTTTACTCTTAAATGAGTATTTCATAACTCCTAAAATATTTAAACATTAGTAGTTTTTTAGATTTTATATTTTTGACGAAAATTTATTGGTTTAATTTTACATCAGAATTAAACGATTTTCTTTTAAGTTAGCATAACTCCCTCTCACGCATAACTCTCTCTCATGCATAACTCCCTCGCACGCATAACTCCCTCACCCCTTGATCTCCATCTCGTCTCTGCCTCAGCCTTTCCCGCTCGATTTTCTGGGACGAAGTGCTTCACATTTCCAAAGTTCCAATGTGTTTCCCATTCACCTCACGCCCGTCCTAATTTCCTGCAATCGCCGAGTGCCCTTATTCCTCGACGAGAAGACAGCGAGTGGACGCGGGAGTACCGAACCATGGCTTGATTTGCCATTTCGAGCCCTTTTCTCTTAATCTCTGGGTTGCGACGTCGACGAGCAAGCTTCTCTGGTTCTTCGACGATTTCTAGCTCCAAATCTCCAGTGGTTTCCTCGCCTCGCCTCTTCTGTATCCGACGACCTGAACTCGGATTGCAATCATCTCTACCCACCACTCAAAGCCGCTTCCTCTGTCGCTCCTCTTCCTCTTCCGAAGCAGCAACTCCATGTATGTTTTCTCTCTTCTATTTCTATCTCCCATTCATCCTCATCCTAGTCAGGCAACCACATGAACCACAAGTTTATTTATTTCTTTTCCAGCTTCTTTCATCTGCATCGAGAATCTTGAGCCTGTAGGAAAGAGAAGATAAAACCTATTGTATCGCTAGCAATCGAAGTCTACGACCAATTCCTTTCACTGTGGGGGTAAGAACTTCATTTTCTGTAATGTATTAATCCCTAAGCCGCCTGTGTTGTAGGATGAGTTCTGGATTTTCTTCATGGCCCTATCATTTTTTAGCGTAAAAACAATTTGTTGCCCTACCAATTATTTCACTCATTTTGCTTTCGTTCATGAACCTCTTTGATTCTAAATTCATTCTTTTCTCCTTCAATTAGTTTTTGGTAGTTCTTTTTTAGTCTTCATTATTGCACAACGCAGAAAAGAAGAGCATGTATGCACTTATTATTTTTCTCCTTTTCGGGATTCTCCTAGAACTGCATTTACATTTTGAGGCCGTGAACTTCATAATGTTGTAGCGTGTGATCTTAGTTCTTCTCTGTTATGATTGCGATAAGGAGAATGGGTTATAGTACCCAAGAGGTGGAAGTAGAGAGTAGGGAACTCTACACAACCCAAATCAGGAAAGGGAGAAGATGTAAGCTAGAGATGAGGACTCTCGAGGATGATTCAAGCAGCTGTGTTTTCAATTTATTAATATCTTCCTTTAGGTATTCAAAATGCCTTTTGGTTTGATAATTGCACATGTTTAATAATTGCATATTTAATTATTACAATTTTCTAATTGATTCGTACGTATATTCTAATTGTACATATTTGATAATTGCACATGTTAGAATGTGATATGATTCCAATCTAGATCATCCAAGAAGTAGTTAAAATTTGATTTAAATATATTTTTGTAGTGAATAACATATGCCAATAATAATTAGTTTTGGATTGAAAAGTTTAAGATACCATGAGTAGATCAATTGATATGAAACGGTTCATTTTAAATGTTTTTAGTCTTTCATGTACATAAGGTTTTTACGGATATCGATAAAGGCAAAAAGGAGCTATTTCAAAGAATATGACTCTCCCGTCGTCATATGAATGTTTTTAGTCTTTCATGTACATAAGGAGCTATTTTAAATGTTTTTAGTCTTTCATGACCGGGTGCTGACTCTCCCGTCGTCACATTCAAGGCTCGAGTTCCCTTCTTCACCGAGGAACCACACACATTCAATTAGCATTCTCAACCTTTCTTGGACCCACACTCCTATTCTTCGTCATCCTTAATCCAGGGTTCGCCTTAGATATTTCTCGACTTCTCTCTTGAGTATTTACCTTGAAATGGCTCACCTGGCTAAGGGTAGTTTTACTCTCGTATAATCATTTAACACAGATGAGTTGTGTGTGGGGCCCTTGATGAGGTCTAACCTCCTTTTCATACCACTGTAAACTTATACACTTATAGCTTGCTAAACGCACCCCAACCCTCATTTCCCATGATGCCCCCTAGAGGTGTTCCTCCAAATAACCTGAGCCTTCATTGTTGACGCCAGGAAAATCCTGACCTCAAGATTCGGACCAATGCAGCCGGAGGCTACTCGCCCAGCAGTCCAACGAGATGACTTGGCTGGCAACGACGAAGAAGCTAGAAGAGCAACAAACAGGACCCCAGGTGCTGCGGCAAGGAGGTCCCACCACGTACCCAGAAGCTCCGAAGAGACTTCCCCTCCAAGACCAAAGAATGGCCGAGCAGGGTACGAGGAAGGCACCGACTTGGCTAGTACCGGGAGTAGCGGCCAAGTGCGACAGGTTCCAGAAAGCAAGAGCGAGGGTTTTAAAAGCTCAAGTCCAGGTGCCAATCCAAGTACCCCTGGGGTCCTATTTATAGGAAAACCAAGGGGTAGGGGGGTTTTTATAGCCCACCCCCCGACCCGGCGACTATGGGTTACTCGACGAGTACCATGCCATAGTCGCCTATCTGGCGAGTATTGGGGACTGCTCGCACACGCCGGGCCAATACTCGCTAGGTCTTCTGTTCCATGCTCGCCAGCCTGGCGAGTATTGGCTGTTTACTCGCCGAGGTCTTCTCCACTTCTGCCTTGAACTGCCGGTCTTTGTGTTGACCTCTTTGACTTTGACTTCTGCCTACGTGTCCTTGGGGGGTCCACCCTCGGAGAATGAGGGTTGTACACAATCCCCGCTCTTTGCGAGTAACGCAGTTGCTCGGAAAGAATCATCCAACCCTTATTCGACGAGCAGCCTTACGGGCGAGTATTAGCTGATAATCGGCATCCCGCTGGTCGACGCTCGAACTCTATAAATAGAGGGGCAAGGGTCTCTGACGGCACGCCCTTTCTGAACTCGCTCAAGATGGTGCGCGACTATGCTGTTGAGGCTAAGGCGGCCATGGCTGGTCTTGTCGGCATGTTTGATGGTATTTCGCTCCCTCCTCACCCAGATCTTACATCTGGCGACCTTCTATCTTCTAAGAAGAGGAAGAGGCTCGCCCAGAAGAAGAAGAAGAAGGAAAAGAAGAAAGCCGCCGAGGAGGAGGTCGCCGCTCCCTTGGGCGACCAACACCAACAGCTGCTGGACGATCTGGGACTTTCCAATGAGGGCGACTCGCCGGTCACGGAACCTCCTGCTTCTAAGGTCGTCGAGGGGGCGAGCATTCCCGAGACCTCAGCCCAGAATCTGCCGGAGAGTCTCACTCCTGTGCGAGGTGCGAGTAATATATTCGCCATTGTCAAGTTTTGATTTCTTTCGTCTTGCTTTGCAGAGTTAATCGCCCCTTTTCTGTTTTAACAGAGTCGTCTACCCTTGGCGCTCAGGAGGGTCCTCTTGACGTAGCTCCTCTGAGGTCGTCGCCCATGGTCTCGCCTCGGGGTGGAGGTCGCTCAGGGCGAGTTCTTCACAGCTCCTCGCTGGAGAAGAGGCCGATGAGCGAGCAACATGCTCCTTTGGCGAGCATCGTGCCTCCGCCTCCACCGCCTTTTCAATCTGTAGAGACGGCGAGCAGCTCGCAGCTGCCCGCAGGTGGACTTCCGCCACCTCCTCCGTTTCCTCCTTCTGCTACCCTTCAGGGCGATCAGCGCCCTTCGACTTCTACTGCACCTTCGACTCACCAGGGCGAATCCTCGCGCCGTGGCGGGACTGGGGGCTCTTCGGGCTTCTTCGCTCCCAGAGGGGGAGGGCGACCAGGCGATAATCGCGGTCGGGGGAACGCGCCTCCCAGCCGGGATCCGGCGATTGGGGCTCTTCGCGGCGAGACGACCATCATCGCAGCACATCTCCTCGCCGGGCAAGGGTCTCTCCTCGCCGTCGTTCACGCAGTCCTAGGCCAGGTATTTGGTCGTCATTTTCAATAGTCGCTACTGTCTTCACTTCGCTTTTTGCTTCGTCATCTAAGTTCTAACACTCTTACCTTTTTTGGCAGCTCGCGCCCATACCCCCATTGGAGCCTTGATCGACGCGGTCGGGCTTCCTTCTCGCGAGTACCAGGAGAGGGCTACTCGCGCAATTCTGGAGCTGGAGTCCAAGCTGGAGCGCCTGGCGATTTGTGAGCCTCATCGCCGCCTGTCCGAGGTTGAATCGCGAGTTGAGCGCCTGGCGAGCTCTGACGCTCATCGTCGTTTGACCGAGCTGGAGGTGCGAGTATCGCGGCTGGAAGAGTTCGATACTCGCCTGGCTGGTGCAGAATCTCGCCTTCATACGGTTGGCGACCTGGAGCGCAGACTGGCGAGGATCGAGCATCGCCAACAGCTGCATCATGACGAGTTGGTGGGGATGCGCGCGAGCATGGGCTCGGTTGGTCGGCTGGCGAGGATCGAAGACCAACTGCGTCAGGGCGAGGACGCGATGTCTCTGGCCTTTGAGCACTTCAAGCGTGCTCGCAGCATGGGCTTCGTTGGGCGACATCCTCAGCCTCCGGATTTTCAAGCGAATCTCCAAGCACCTCCCTAGACGCTGCTTTTTCTCCATTTTTCTTCTTTCTACGCTATGTCGCCTTTTGGCGAGTAGCTCTGTACTGCTGAACTATTGCCTAATTTGATGTAATATTATTTCGGCGAGTATTAGAAAACTCGTCGTTTACTACTTGTTCTGCCTTCTTCTTTCTGTGATGGATTTTATCTTGATTTTTTCTCTATCTTCTTTTATTTTGGCGAGTAGCTATCTGTTCCTCGCCTTATGCATAGCGAGCTTTTTCCGCGCCTTTCCTTGCAGGTCTTCTCGCTTGGGAGGTCGACTTCTTGCTGACGCGCGTTGCTGAGTTGGCGATTACAACGTAATACTCGCCACCCCCTTATTCCTAATCGTGCCGTCGTGCTCGATACGCCAAGCTACCCGACCACTATAAATAGGGGGGGTGGGTGAGTCTTAAATACGCTTTTGGCGATCTTCTGAGCTCTCGCGCGAGTATCTTCCGTCTCCCTTTCCTCTTCGTGCTTTCTTGGATACTCGCCTTTCTTCCCTTCCTTCAAAAGATGGCCGATGAGGCGACCATCCGGCGTGCCAATCACGCCCAGAACTTTGCGGCGACCACCTTCAAGAAGTCGATCACGACTGAGAAGGAGTTGGAGGTCGTCAGGGCGAAGTACCTCCCGCCAGGGTACATCGCTAGGCTTCCTCGCCAGGGAGAGCGACTAAATTCCATTCTGGGTGATGGGCGAGTAATCCCTACTCGCCACTTCGAGGTGGGCCTGCGACTACCACTGTGGACGGAGTTCTCCCAGATACTCCGCTACTTTGGGATAGTCCCCGCCCAGATCAACCCTAATGGGGTGGCGATGATCGTGGGCTTCCTCTGCTATTTGCGCGACCAGGGGATCGCCTTCGACCTTTCCGTCTTTCGGCGAGTATTCAACTTCATGGCGACAGGCGAGGGCGTCATCTTCTTCTGCAGCCATGTCTGCACGCTGGTCGGCACCGCGAACAAGAATCATCGCTGGGGAGAGCGATTAGTCGTCATTTCTGGCGACTTTCAAGCGATCCCCGACAAATCCTTCCAGCCACCGGAGAGCGTCTTCGGGACTTCCTTCCTAAGCGAGGGTGGCGTGAAGCTGCTCGAGTCCTTCAAGAATCGCCGTCTTGATGTGGTGCACTGGAGGAGGCGAGTAGATGAGCTCGCCGAGATTTTCGTAGGCGAAGGTAATCTACTGTGCGAGTATTCGCAATACTCGTTCTTCGTCTTCCACTTGGCGACTAACTGGATTTATCACTTCTCTTCTTGCAGCAGTCCACGTCCTGCCGCGCGAGCTTCTTCCCGCGGTGGTGAAGACGACTACTTCCACCCAGGGAGGCACAGGGACCTCTGCTCGCGGGGATGGGGCCTACTCGCCCATCGACTTGTCGCCGGGAGGTGATGAGACCTTGGTCGCCGGCGAAGGCTCTGGGCCGCTGAAGAAGCGGAAGGAGAGGGGCGAGCACTCGGAGCCCTCGAGGAAGAAGAAGGAGCTCGCCCACAAGGATAAGGGCAAGAAGGCGGATCCTTCTGAGGCCGGCGAGCCCTATACCCACCCAAACTTCAACTTGGGTGTTCGTGGCGAGGACGCCTATGGACGCCACCTAGTCGCCTGGTCGGAGGGCGACCATGTGGTGTCCCTGAGCTCCAACCTCCCGCCCTGGTCAGAGGACTGGGAGGATCAAGGCGAGGCTTTTGACGTGCTCCACGCCGTCTATGGTCGCGAGGACGCGGAGAGGCTGCGGGAGGAATCCTCCGAGTATCTGGCGCACCAAACCTCGCGATCCCTGCTGCGATCTGCCGAGCTGGCCCATTCGACGGCGAGGAGGTTGCTGGAGTACGAGGAGACCATCCGGATCAGTACAAAGAAGATGATCGCCATGGGGCTCAAGGCGAAGGAGCATGAGGTACTCGCTTCTCTTTGATACTCGCCTCCGGGATAGTCGCCCCTTTGCCGAATAACTTACTGACTTTGTGTCTTCTTGCTTTTGAAGGTCGCCGAGGTGGAGATGGCGACAAAGATGTCCCAGCTGGAGAAGGAGCTGGAGGATACTCGGCAAACCTTGGAGGCCGCCCAGGTGCGAATCGCTGAGCTGGAAACTCGGCCTGCCGAGCAACGGCCAGCGGTGGCGGGCCCCTCTAGGGTCGGCAAGCAGATTCGGATGCATGGCGACGACATGCCACGAGTTCGCCGAGAGATCGCGCGAGCTACGGGGACCGTCATCCTGAGTCAGCTGAAGGCGGATGATCTCCTGAAGCCGGCCGCAATGGAGTTGAGGGTGGAGGACATCATCCCGGCGCTGCTCGCCGAGGAGTCCACCTCCCCTTTGCGAGCATCCTCGCCGCCGTCCAGTGATGCCGAGTATGACGACTCTGAGGAGGATGAAGACGATGATGCTGATGATGGCGACGATGATGGGGGCGACGAGCCAGATGTAGATATTTTGGGCGAGGATGTCGCCTAGTCGCCTGGGCTCCCTTTTTGCTCGCCCGGCGACCTTTTGTAAACATCTTGAAGATTCTTTTGTAATATTCATCAAATATTTACATATGAAAAGGACAAATGTTTTGCTCGCCTGTCTCCTTGGTCCTTGCTTCTTTTTCTGAATGCCGCTTAGGCTCCTAGGCTCGAGGCGAGATTGAGTGCTCGCTAGGCTCTTAGGATTACGGCGAGGTTGCGTGTACCTCTATACTCGTACTTATATACTCGCACCTCCATGCTCGCACATGTATACTCGCACCTCCATGCTCGCACATGTATACTCGCCTAGGTACTCGCACATGCATGCTCGCCTTCTGCAATGTTTCCCTTGAGGGAGTTGAGCTGTGGAGGCTACTCAGAGGGTTTAGAGGGACACTTGCTCTCAAGGTCTTGCCTGGTACCTGGTGAAGAGTTTATCAGACTCGTTCAACAATAATGAATTTTTTAGGGAAAAGAGATAGGGAACGGCAGTTGGGGGAGGCCTGGAGGGACACATCTTCTCGAGGCCTTCATCCTACTTGGATGCCGGAAGATCTCCTTTCTTTTAGTTGTTCAAATCGGTCCTGTCCTTTTCATCGTTGGAACGTCGGCTTCCAGGCTCTCCCCTGGCAATCTCTTCAGTCGGACGAGAAATGCAGTCGGTGGGAACCGCGGCCAACATGCAAGGGGGGAGCTGATCTCGGCCGTCATTGCAGAGACTTGGTCTTAAGGGATCGCACACCCGAGGCACTGTCCCATCATCCGTTCTGAGTTTTTACGAGGGTTAAGCCGGAATATCGTGTTCCAACTCACGATGGTGATTGTTGATGTAGGACGACGTCAAGCAGGGAGTGGCAGTCGGGGAGATCCAAGGGGACACACCATCCCGAGGCCTCCATCCTACTTGGATGCTAAATGTGGATCGGACCTGCTTCCTGTTGCTCTGGGAGTTTAGCAGGGAGTTAAGCACACTTTAGGCACAATAACTCATATGATCTAACACAGTAACTTAGAAAATGAAATGCTTTGCTGCGAGCTTTTCAGCTTTCGAGGGTACATGACGCCTTTTTTCAAGGGTCCCCTGAGTTAGTGAAATCGATCATCTCTTCGCCGAATCGGAAGGTCGGCGTCCAGACTTCTTCCCGGTAATCTCTACAGTCGGACGAGAAATGCAGTCGGTGGGAACCGCGGCCAACATGCAAGGGGGGAGCTGATCTCGGCCGTCATTGCAGAGGCTTGGTCTTAAGGGAACGCACACCCGAGGCACTGTCCCATCATCCGTTCTGAGTTTTTACGAGGGTTAAGTCGGATGCCTGTTTCCCAACCTAGCGTGGAGATTGACTTCACCTGACTTCCTTATTTTGAGGTTTTGTTGATGCGAAGGAAGCTTCCTCGTCCCATGTTTCAGGGCGACGTAAATTTTATTCAAAAGGAATGAATTTACAAGGATAGGATATATACATTCCCCCTTAGGGATAAAACCTTTTTAGGTCATCGCCGTTCCAGGTGCTCCCAAGCAGTTCGCCTTCCTGGTTTTGCAAATGGTACCCTCCTGTCAGGAGCGCCTCCTGGATGATGAAAGGTCCTTCCCAATTCGGATTGAGCTTCCCGACGGCGGCGGACCTTCCTGCTGCGTCCACCTTCTTCAGGACTAGGTCACCTGCTTGGAAGTGCTTGAGCCGGACATTTTTGTCAAAATGTTTCGCCATTCGGCGCTTGATTTCCTCTTGCCTGACTGAAGCTAAATCTCGGAGTTCCTCGATGTAGTCGAGAGATAGCCTCTGAACCTCTTCGTTCTCTAGTCGCCATTCTTCGGTTCCGTCTTCCGCGGCTACCACCCTTGGGCTTCTGACTTCGAACTCTACTGGAATGAGAGCTTCCGACCTGTGAGAGAGTTTGAACGGCGTTTCCCCTGTGGCTGAGCTAGGAGTGGTCCTCAAAGCCCACAGGACCGAGGGGAGCTGGTCCGCCCAGTTACCTCTTAGGTTTTCCACCTTCTTCTTCAGTAGGTTGATGATCAGCTTGTTGGCGGCCTCTACCTGGCCATTGCTCCTTGGGTGATGTACGGAGGCGAATCGAAGATCGGTTCCTAGCTGCCTGCAAAAATCCTCTAGCTCCAAGCTGGCAAACTGGGGACCGTTGTCGGTGATGATGGCGAGAGGGATCCCGAATCTGCAGACGATCTCTCCCCAGATGAAGTTCTTCACGACTTGAGAGGTGGTCTTGGCCAAAGCTTTGGCTTCGATCCATTTGGAGAAGTAGTCGATCATGACGAGAACGAACTTTCTCTGACCGCTTGCTTGAGGGAAAGGGCCGATCAAGTCCATCCCCCAGATGGCGAACGGCCATGGGGAGATGATCGATCGGAGCTGCTGGGCTGGCTGCAACTGAAGGGGGGCGAAGAGCTGGCACTTTTGGCACTTTTTCGAGAAGATCTCAGCATCCTTTCGGATAGTAGGCCAGAAGTAACCATGCCTCAAGACCCTCTGCTCCAAAGTGTGAGTCCCAGAATGACTTCCACACTCTCCCGAGTGGATCCTTCCAACACTCGGGGTACTTCGTCTTCAGAAACGCATCTGGCCAGGGGACCCGAGATGGTTTTACGGTACAGCTCTCCATCTTGCAGGAGGTAGTATGCCGCCTTGTACCGAAACCTTCTTTGATCCCTTTCGTCTGCTGGGAGCTGACCGCTGGCCAGGAATGCCACAAAGGAATCCATCCACGAGGGGCGTTGCTCGATCTCCATCATCTCTCCCTCCTCAATGGACGGGTGGAATAATTCGGTGATAGTTCCTCCGGCCCTCGGCCCATACTTGGCGAGGCGATCTGCTGCCGAGTTCTCCTCTCTTGGCACATGCTCGACGAAGAAGGACTGGAAGCCTCCAATCAGTCCTTTCACTTTTACCAAGTACTTCTGCAGGGTGGTGTCACGCACCTCGAACTCTCCTCGGATTTGTGACGCGACCACCAACGAGTCTGTGAAAGCCCGGACATCACGGATCCCTAGCTCCCTTGCGAGGCGCAGGCCTGCCACTATGGCCTCGTATTCTGCTTGGTTGTTTGTGACGGGGAAGAGGATCTCGACGGCTTGCTCGATCCTCGTTCCCTGTGGGCTGACGAGCACGATGCCCACCCCCACGGAACTTTTGCCCGAAGCTCCATCAACAAACATCTTCCAAGGGATTGGGTTGAGCACCTCTTCTCCGGGTTCCGCTTCCACCGAGAAGTCAGCCAGGAAGTCTGCTACTGTCTGGGCCTTGATCGCCACTCGGGGGGAGAAGGAAATGTCGAACTCGCTGAGTTCTACCGACCATTTCGCCAACCTCCCCGAATGCTCCACTCCCTCCAGGACATTGCGGAGAGGATGATCAGTTACCACTCGGATGGAGTGAGCCTGAAAATAAGGCCGGAGCTTCCGCGCCGACACCACCAAGGCGAAGGCAAGCTTCTCCAGGATTGGATACTTTAGTTCCGCCTTCTTCAGCACCCGGCTGACATAGTAGATGGGTAGCTGCTTCCTCCCCTCTTCTCGGACCAAGATGGAGCTAACTGCCTCTGCTCCCACCCCCAGGTAGATGAGCAGGTCTTCGCCTTCCTTCGGGCTCTGAAGGAGAGGTGTCTGAGTCAACTGCTCCTTCAACCTTCCGAATGCTATCTCGCATCCCTCGGTCCATTCGAAGCTTTCTGTTTTGCGGAGCGTCTTGAAGAACGGAGAGCACTTCTCTCCGGCTTTTGAGAGGAAGCGGCTAAGTCCCGCCAGCCTTCCTGTCAACCTTTGGACTTCTTTCATCGTCTTCGGGGACGGCATTTCTAGGATCGCCTTAACCTTGTCGGGGTTAGGCTCTACTCCCATCGGGGTTAGGAGATGTCCCAGGAACTTTCCCTTTCCTGTTCCGAAGACGCACTTCGTCGGATTGAGCCTCATCTTGAACCTCCTCAACGTTTCAAAGGTCTCCACCAGATCGGCTACGTGTTCCTGGACGCTCTTGCTTTTGATCAAGAAGTAGTCCACGTACACTTCCAGGTTCCTCCCCTTTTGCCCCTTGAAGATGTGGTCCATCATCCGCTGGTAGGTGGCTCCCGCATTCTTCAAACCGAAGGGCATCATCTTGTAGCTGTAGCAGCCGTCGTCGGTGATGAAGGAGACATCGCGGCAATCGGGGGGATGCATCCGGATCTGGTGATATCCTGAAAACGCATCAAGGAAACTCATCACAGAAAAACCGACGGCTGAATCAACCAGCGCGTCGATTCGAGGCAAGGGATAACAATCCTTCGGGCAGCTTTTATTCATTAAGGAAAAATCCACACACATTCTCCAGCCTCCCCCCACCTTTGTCACCATTACAACATTAGAGACCCAGCCTGGGTACTGGATCTCCGACACAAAACCTGCATCTAGCAGTTTTTTAACCTCCTCCCTAATTGGCTTGGCGAGGATGGTGGCGGTTCTTCTCTTCTTTTGGCGGACGGGCTGGACAGAGGGATCCAGGTTGAGGCGATGACACGCAACCTCAGGGTCGACTCCTGGCATCTCGGCGGCACTCCAAGCGAAGATGTCGACGTTCTTTTGCAGACACGCCGCCATCTCGATCTTCTCCTCGGTCTTCAGCGACCCGCCAATCTTCAGCAACCCAGGCACTCCTGCTGCGGAGAGTACCTCGATTTCTTCCACTTCCTCTGCCACCTCCAGCCTGGCCGGGCTCTCCAACACTCTCCCGAACTCCTCCGCGTCAGCCATCCAGCTGATGGTACTGACGGCGGTAAGATAGCATTCCCTGGCGGCTCTTGGATCGCTCCTGATCCTCACCTGGACGTCTCCTTTACAGTACTTCAAGCACTGATGGTAGGAGGATGGGACGGCCTTGAAGGTGTTGAGAATCGGCCTCCCAAAGATGGCTCTGTAGCAGCTCGGGGCGTCGACGATGATGAATCGACAGTTGATGGAGGTGCCACCGAGTGTTACCAGGAGATCTGCTCCTCCTTCCACTTCCTTCTTCTCTCCGGAGAAGCCGAAGACGGGACCATCAGATGCTCGAACTCTGGCAGCTTCGACTCCCAGTCCGTCAAACGTCCCCTTGAAGATGACGTTTACAGAGCTACCGTTGTCGATCAGAATTCGATCAACGGTGAAGTCCTCCATCGCGGCCTGAATCACGAGGGCATCATGGAAGGGATTCTCGTTCCCTAGCATGTCCTCCTCGGAAAAAGTAATCTCCTCCATCGGGGGTGGTGCTTGCGAGGTCGAGGCGACACTCCTGCGGTAGATCTGATGAAGGCTCCCCTTGCGGGAAGCCTCCAGCCCTGCTCCCCCATGGATTACTCCAACTCGGCCTCCCTGGCCCAGGTCTCCCCGGCCTCCCTGGTCGACCCGATCCTCGTTCCTCCTGCGAACGACTGCGGCCTGCCCTGCCTGTGGCTCGGCAGGGGCCTCTATCCTCCTCTGCTCTCCTCCAGCCTCTCCTGCTGCCAGCCTCCTCCGGGCTTCCCAAAAGTCTGGGCAGGCAGCCATGGCATGTCCCGCCACCTGGTGGAAGTCGTAGTAGAGGGGAACCTCTTCTGCCTGACGCCTCCTAGGCTTCTGCTTCTTCCTTCCTTGACGGCGGCCTCGCCCGGCTACCGCCATTGCTTCATCTCTTCTCCTCTCCTGACGCCTCTCTGGCTGGCGAAAGGGCCTTCTTTCCGGGGACCTCCCCCTTTGGTCTTGACGCTGGTGCCGTCCAGCCGGCCTCCAAGGTGGCCGGTTGACGGGGACCTGGTAGCGTCTTCCCTCCTCCTGACGCTCAGGGGACTCAACGGGCCTTCTCTCCACGATCCTCCCGGTTTCCTTCCTCCTGAGCTCCTCCTTCTTTTTCTCCTCTTGTCGCTCTGGCCACTTCCTTTCCTCCCTTCGGGGCTCCTCCCTCTTCCTTTTTCCAGGGATCTCATCCCTCTCTCCACGATCGCCCCTGGTCACCCGCGCCAACCTTGCCAAGAAGTCGGGGTTGGAGGCTTCCCCCCGGACAAATTTATTGGCCCTCTGAATGAGGTTGTCGTAGGAGTAGGGAGGATTCTCACTGAGTTCCAACTTGAAGAGGCCTTGACTGATGCCGAATGTCAGGGCCAGCAACAGGATGTTGCTATCTACCTCCTGGATTTGTAGAACCTCCTCCTGGAAGCGCTCGATGTAAGGGCCCAATGCCTCATCCGGCCCTTGCACGAGGTAGAACAGGGTCGTGGCCTCCTTCTTTAGCTTCCGTGCCGTGTCGAACCGGGTCGTCAGCCCACGGCACAGGTCTTCGAAGCAATAGATTGAGCCTGCGGGCAACTGGTGGAACCAGTCCCAGGCCTTTGCTCGGAAGGTAATGGCAAACAACCTGCATTTGAAGGCGTCCGACATGGTTCGGATAGAGACTATATCCTCGAACCATTGGATGTGCCTGACGGGGTCCTCCTTTCCCGAATAGTAATTCAAGGCTGGGTCCCTGAATCCTTCTGGCACGGGCGCGGCGAGAATCTCCTCGCAGAAGGGGCTCCTCCCTCCTGCCCGGCGACGATCCTCCACTTGGCGAGTATCACCACCATACTCGCCATATGGGCGAGTATCCGGGTACCTCCCCTGCTCGCACGGCTCGCGGAAGCGAATACCTTGCGAGGTTGGCTGGTAGAATTGCGACCTCCTTGGTCGCTCGGTTTCATCTTCCATGTGCTCCTTTCCTGCTCGCCGAGGGGGACTCCCTCCCTCGGACGGAACTGGGCGATGCGGCGAGGTCGCAGTGACCTCGGCGCGCGGCTGAAGCGCTGCTCGCATGGCTCCCTCCATGCGCTGCGCGAAGGCTTCGAAAACCTCCAGCGTCACGAACCTGCCAGCTCCCGTCGAGTTGCCGACCTCCTCCTCATGGTCGCCACCTACGACCATCTCGCCTTCTTGCCGAACTTTCTTCCAACGACTACGGTCCACGCTCACCGCACCAAAGTGTTGACGCCAGGAAAATCCTGACCTCAAGATTCGGACCAATGCAGCCGGAGGCTACTCGCCCAGCAGTCCAACGAGATGACTTGGCTGGCAACGACGAAGAAGCTAGAAGAGCAACAAACAGGACCCCAGGTGCTGCGGCAGGGAGGTCCCACCACGTACCCAGAAGCTCCGAAGAGACTTCCCCTCCAAGACCAAAGAATGGCCGAGCAGGGTACGAGGAAGGCACCGACTTGGCTAGTACCGGGAGTAGCGGCCAAGTGCGACAGGTTCCAGAAAGCAAGAGCGAGGGTTTTAAAAGCTCAAGTCCAGGTGCCAATCCAAGTACCCCTGGGGTCCTATTTATAGGAAAACCAAGGGGTAGGGGGGGGTTTTATAGCCCACCCCCCGACCCGGCGACTATGGGTTACTCGGCGAGTACCATGCCATAGTCGCCTATCTGGCGAGTATTGGGGACTGCTCGCACACGTCGGGCCAATACTCGCTAGGTCTTCTGTTCCATGCTCGCCAGCCTGGCGAGTATTGGTTGTTTACTCGCCGAGGTCTTCTCCATTTCTGCCTTGAACTGCCGGTCTTTGTGTTGACCTCTTTGACTTTGACTTCTGCCTACGTGGCCTTGGGGGGTCCACCCTCGGAGAATGAGGGTTGTACAACTCAGGCTTCAACGCTAAACGACAAGCTCGTCACAACCCCCGACACAATCGCTGGGTGGCAAGCTCGCAACCAGAACAAGGCGAGATAAAAGTCTCTGCCACAGCTAGGGCCAAGCGACGACTCCTGGAACATCGCACAAAGATGACAGTAATCCAGATTGCCGCGAAGGAAAATCAAAAACCTCCGAACTCCTCCGCGCCGAAACTCGGACTCCGAAGGTTTGGGGGGCTTATGTTATACCACCCATAAAGGCCTTGGGGTGCGTCTAAAGGAAACCCCGCTTAAGAAAGGTGGGGGGAACGGACAACGCATAATCGCTTGAGTTGAAAAGACCGAGCCCGCCATTCCCGCCACCATCCGCCAAAGTCAAGGCGCGCACGGAGCAAACCGCAGGTGCATGCACCACCGCGTGCACGGTAGCACGCGGGCAGCACCCCCCCCCCCCCCCATCGCGGGGAAGCGGCCCGGCCGCACACCGGCTGCACCCCTCAAGGGGGCGCGGCTCCAGCCGCACCCCTTGGGGGGTGCGGCCCAAGCCGCACCCCCCTTGAGGGGTGCGGCCCAGCCGCACCCCTCAAGGGGTGCGGCCCCAGCCGCACCCCTTGAGAGGTGCGGCCCGAGCCGCACCTCCCTTGAGGGGTGCGGCCCCAGCCGCACCCCTTGGGGGGTGCGGCCCAAGCCGCACCCCCCTCGAGGGGTGCGGCCCTAGCCGCACCCCTCAAGGGGTGCGGCCCTAGCCGCACCCCTCAAGGGGTGCGGCCCAAGCCGCACCCCCCTTGAGGGGTGCGGCCAAACCGCACCCCCTTGGGGTGCGGCCTAGCCGCATCCCCCCGGGATGCGGCCCAATCGCGCCGCCCTTAGGGTGCGGCCAGGCCTCCCCGCCCCCCCCCCCCCCCCCCCCCCCCCCCCGCGCTTTCTCCACAGGGGGGCTCGTAAGGGACCCCGCCGTATTCACGCCCCCTCGTCGGGCGCGTCGGATCCCAATTCCCCTTTGGGGGACAACTTCCCGTTCCACCGTTTGCTCAGAATGCCTCTGCGCTCATGCGCGCTCCAAACACTGCTAAGCATGCTCAGAGCGCTTCCATGTTCGTTGCGCGCTCGGAGCACTTTAGCGCTCACGCGCGCTCAGAACGCTTCCGAACACGTTCGGGAGCGTTCTCACTTTTTGTCTTTCAGGCGTCTCACTTTTTGTCTTTCCGACTTCTCACTTTTTGAGTTTCCGGCGTCTCACTTTTTGTCTTTCAGGCGTCTCACTTTTTGTCTTTCAGGCGTCTCACTTTTTGGGAACAGTTAGTCGTCTTTTTCACCTCCAACGGAACTGCCCGAACTGCCCCAGCTGCCCAAGCTGCCCGAGGGGCAAGATGGTCATTTACGAAAAATGGCGATCCGAGGGCCCCGAACCGGAGAATATGACTCGTCCACCGAGCATTTATGGAAACTGCCAACGACAAAATTACCGGGCCGCCCCCGGCAAAAACTATAAAAGGAGCCCCATGACTTCATTTGAAAGGACCTTGACTTCTGGACCCGGGAGAGCTCCTTGCAGACTTTTGCGGAATTCTCCTTCGGCGCTTGAAAATCTCCTTCGTGGACTTGAAGATCTTCATCATCCCAAAAGGCGACTAGCCTTCTCACTTCCGAAAGGCGACAAGCATTCTCAGAAGGAAAAGGCGACTAGTCTTCTCACTTCCGAAAGGCGACAAGCATTCTCTGAAGGAAAAGGCGACTAGCCTTCTCACTTCCGAAAGGCGACAAGCATTCTCAGAAGGAAAAGGCGACTAGCTGTCTCACTTCCGAAAGGCGACAAGCATTCTCAGAAGGAAAAGGCGACTAGCCTTCTCACTTCTGAAAGGCGACAAGCATTCTCAGAAGAAAAAGGCGACTAGCCTTCTCACTCCCGAAAGGCGACCAGCATTCTCAGAAGGAAAAGGCGACTAGCTGTCTCACTTCCGAAAGGCGACAAGCATTCTCAGAAGGAAAAGGCGACTAGCCTTCTCACTTCCGAAAGCCGACAAGCATTCTCAGAAGGAAAAGACGACTAGCCTTCTCACTTCCGAAAGGCGACAAGCATTCTCAGAAGAAAAAGGCGACTAGCCTTCTCACTCCCGAAAGGCGACCAGCATTCTCAGAAGGAAAAGGCGACTAGCCGTCTCACTTCCGAAAGGCGACTTGCATTCTCAGAAGAGAAAAAGACTTAGTTTTTCCGAGAGGTGGCCCGTCACCCTCGGAGCTCGTTCTCTCTCTCTCTCCAAATATTGTAACGAGCAGCGGCCTGTCGCGCTCAAGTTCTAGTTTCCAAGTTGTAACCCCCAGAAGATAGTGAAGTTTGGTCGGCACAGCTCCGGCCGCGTGGTTTTTTACCCTTTCCGGGTTTTCCATGTTAAAAAGTCCCAGTGTACTCAGCAAATCTCTAATTGACTGTTTGCGCGCTTAGTTCGCTCACGAGCTAAGGTGGTGCAAGTGAACCGGTCTACCACGAGCCCTAAGCGTTCCGCAACAACAATCTTCCACCTCTGGTTCTTCCCCTTGGCTCACTCCCAGAGCACCACAATGGTTCCATCGTGGATGCCGCCGTGGTCCTTGTCGCCATGGAATGCATCAAAGTTGAGCTAGATGTTGTTCACCATCCTGATGCATCGGAAGTCCTCGCTTACTGTAGAGCTTAGCTGTCAATGAATTGAAACAAAAAACAATTAAAAATGGCAAAAACTTCAAGGAAGAAAACCAGAATATGCAGTTCACCCGCACAATATTAGCTGTAAAAGTGCAAGCTACATAATCGTAATATTGTGCATAATGATCTCAGATTCCATTGAAGTATTCATTTGTAGAAAACTAACCTCCAAGATAGCATCAACTTGCAACCTAGTGTAAGGTGCATGTGCCTCACGGTTAACCAGTCGTTCTACTTCTGAAATAGAAATCTGATCGATATGATTGGCCAGCACATGTTGGCCCAAAATTGTTTCAAATGCTTGAATCCTGTGGTTTTCAGAATCCCGTCTCAATATCATACAGGTGGATAGCACCATGCAGAAATAAACATATGCAGAAAATTTGTATATTAATTTAGAACAAATTTAGAAAATAGGTAAGGAGGTTGCATGGAAATTAAACTAAACGAAGAAAGAGAGAGAAAACGAGAAAAGGGAAAGAGAAGTTTTTTTTGGGATTTTTTTTACAAAGATGATTAAAGAGAGAAAAGCTAAAGTAGAATTACTAGCTAAGTTACTTGAAAAGAAAAATTACAACTACTAATTAAATTGCATGAAATAAGAGATCTAAAGTGAAAAGAGAGAAAGAGAGAAAAATAATTTTTATTAAACTCAAAAGAGATTACACTTTGTTGCGGAACGCTTAGGGCTCTTGGTAGACCGGTTTAATTGAACCACCTTAGCTCGCGAGCGATCTAAGCGCGCAAACAGTCAATTCGAGATTTGCTGAGTACACTGAGACTTTTTAACGTGGAAAACCCGAAAAGGGTAAAAAACCACGCGGCCGGAGCTGTGCCGACCAAACTTCACTATCTTCAGGGGGTTACAATATGGTAATCAGAACTCGAGCGCGACAGGCCGCTACTCGTTACAACAAGAAAGAGAGAGAGAGTGCTCTGAGGGTGACAGGCCACCTCTCGGAAAAACTAAGTCTTTTTTCCTTCCGAGAATTCTGGAGAACAAAAGTGAGAAGCCGAGACGCCTTCCGGGAACAAAAGTGAGAAGCTGGGTCGCCTTCCGGGAACAAAAGTGAGAAGCTGAGTCGCCTTCCGGGAACGAAAGTGAGAAGCTGAGTCGCCTTCCGGGAACGAAAGTGAGAAGCTGAGTCGCCTTCCGGGAACGAAAGTGAGAAGTTGAGTCGCCTTCCGGGAACGAAAGTGAGAAGCTGAGTCGCCTTCCGGGAACGAAAGTGAGAAGCTGAGTCGCCTTCCGGGAACGAAAGTGAGAAGCTGAGTCGCCTTTCGTGACGAAGGAAATCTTCAAGCGCCGAAGGAGAATTCCGCAAAAGTCTGCAAGGAGCTCTCCCGGGTCCCGAAGTCAAGGTCCTTTCAAATGAAGCCCTGGGGCTCCTTTTATAGCTTTGGCCGAGGGCAGTCCAGTAATTTCGCCGTTTGCAGTTTCCATAAATGCTCGCCGGACGAATCATATTTTCTGGTTCGGGGCACACGGATCGCCATTTTTCGTAAATGACCACCTTACCCTTCGGGCAGTTCGGGTAGTTCGGGCAGTTCGGGCAGTTCTGTTGGAGGCGAAAAAGGCGACAGGTTGTTCCTGAAATATGAGAAACTGGAAAGAAAAAAAGTGAGAAGGTCGGAACGACAAAAAGTGAGAAGGTCGGAAAGACAAAAAGTGAGAAGGTCGGAAAGACAAAAAGCGAGAAGGTCGGAAAGGCAAAAAGTGAGAACGCTTCCGAGCGCGCTCAGAAGCGCTCTGAGCGCGTGCGAGCGCTAAAGGGTCCAGAGCGTGCAATGAATCGCGGAGATGTCTCGGTCGTGTTGCGAAGCGCTCTGGGTGAATGACGGAACGGGAGTTTGCGCCCTAAGGAGAAAACAGGACCCAACGCTCCAAACGAAGAGTACGCCTAGAAGGGCTCCTCGCAAGCCCCCCGGTCGAGAGAGAAAGAGGGGGGGGGGGGGGGGGGGGGTGGCCACACCCCGCACGGGGTGAGAAGGGCGACGCGACTGTAGCCCGAAGGGGCGCGGCGGGGCCGGACCCTGTGTGGGGTGTGGCGCAGCCGTACCCCGAGGGGGTGCGGCCCGGCCACACCCCCTTGCGGGGTGCGGCTTGGCCGCACCCCAAGGGGGTGCGACCACGGCCACACCCCAAGGGGGTGCGGCCACGGCCACACCCCACATGGGGTGCGGCTTGGCCGCACCCCACGTGGGGTGTGGCTTGGCCATGGCCGCACCCCTTGGGGGTGCGGCCCTGGCGCACCCCGCTTGGGGAGCGGCGCGGGTGCGCCCCTTGCGGGGCGCGGTTGTGAGGATTGCTCCCGCGAGGGGAGGTGGCGTCGCCTTTGCGCTCGTCGCGGCTTCGAGCGCCTAACTTTCCCGCCGAATCAGAGGGGGAGTGTTTTTGGAAATAAACTCCGCATTTGGAAACATTCATAGTCTTTGGAAATATTTTCTGCCAAATTATCTTATAAATACGAGCCCCTGCTATGAGCCCCTATCATAAGCCCCCCAAACCTTCGTAATCCACGCCTTGTCAGGGAGTGCGAAGGTTTTTTGAACATTTGGTAGCGGACCTGGTCGTCATCTCCGTGTGGCGCGCCGAACGATGACTGGGGTAAGCCATTTATTTTTGAAAAAACAAAGCGGAGGGAAAACGGTTGGAGGCGGATGGGAGAGCGGGCGGCCGGGGTTGGGCGGCCGGCGTCCGGGCGTCCATGCGAGCGGGCGGCACCCGCACGCCCTCGCGCGCTGCCGGAACCGGCGGAGGAGCGCGCGGCCGGTGCACGCAGGCCGCCACTCGCGGCTGGTTCGCGCGGGTCGCCACGCGCGGCCGGTGCGCGCGGGTCGCCACGCGCGGCCGAGGGCGGCGGAGGGTGCGGGCGTCCGGCGCCTGCACGCCTCCGCGTGCGGTGGTCGCTCGCGCGCCCCCGCGCGCGGTCCGGCGACCGCGTGCCCCGTGCACGGCCGGTGCGCGCGGGGGCGGCGTCCGCGCGCCCCGCGCGCGGCCGACGCGCGTGGGACCTCGCGCGCGGCCGACGCGTGCGGGGCCTTGCGCGCGACCGTGAGCGGGTGGGGGCGCGAGCGGCCGACGCCCGCGCGCCCCCGTGCGCGGCCGGCGCCTGCGCGCTCGCGCGCGAGCTCATGCTTGCGCGTCCTGCGCGCGGGCGCCATCCGCGCACGGCCGAGTGCCCGGCGCCCTTGCACGCTCGCGCGCGGACGGGGCCGGTGGTGCGGGCATCCGGTGCCCGTGCGCCGTTACTTGCGGACAATGGCGCGCACCCTCGCGTATTTTCGGTCGGAAGCGTGACTTATATTTGATTCGCGCCACTTTGGATTTTTGATATTATTTTTAACGCCCGTGCACATGTGTGTTTTCTTTCCTTTCAGGCTTCGAAGAAAGGCGGCCAGTCGAGGACGATGCGCCTGCGTTCTTCACTTGATGGTGCTCGAATTGAGATGTGGCGCAAATGATTTGGGTTGCCTTTGAATGTCGAGGTGAAAATCCCGGGGGCGGAGGAGCGCGTTCAGAATCCGCCCACGGGCTTCGTGACGCTTTTTGAGAGCTGCCTGAAGTCTGGGTTTCGCATTCCTCCATCTGAGGAGGCTATTGAGATATTTCGGTTCTGCGGCGTCCCGTTTACCCAGTTCACTCCTGCCGAGATGTCAAACATTATGGGGCTGGTGGTGTTCTTTCGGGAGCATAGTGCGCGCTTTTCTCTCGAGCTCTTCAAGGACTGGTGTGAGGTATTCACTGACTCAGGTGGCCGCATTGAGGTTCGGAGCAATAAGAGCTGGTTTCGTTTTGGCGAGAAAACGGACTATCGTCTTGGGAATACCCTCTATGGGTATGTCCGGAATCGCTGGGAGCTTCCGGAGCTTTGGAGAGCGCTCCCTGGACATTGCCGCCGTCTGACCGGACGGGAAGACGAGTTCCTTCCTATCCCCGGTTTTCCTGGCCGGGAAGGGCTGTCGAAGGCTTTGTTCAACGTTTTCAATTGCGTGGAGGAGAGTCGTCTGCTCTCGGTGGGGCTTTCCTGGGATGCCGAGCGAGAGGCCGTCGTTCCCATAGAGCGCGGAAAAAAGAGGAAGGTTGTTTTTAAGAACGGAGATTCTGGCTCGGGCTCCGCTCCGCCAAGGTCCAGGAGCCACGATCATGAGGCTGGCCCGAGCCGCCGCCGGGGGGAGCCGATTTCGCCCGATCCGGAGGTCGAGATTCTGGCATCTCCTACTGCCGATCGGGTTACACAGGGAGATTTGTCGCCGCCTCCCCCATTCCCACCGCCGAGGCGAGTTTCTTCTTCTCTTCAGGCGATGACTTCTGCGGTAAGTGAGGTTTTTCTTTCCGGGTGTTGGCTCGTCTTTGCTATCATTGCTTATGCTCCTTGTCTGCCTCCTTTGTGTTTGCAGGCGAATGTTCTGACTAATGTTGCTCTTACGTGGAATGATTACTACGTGGGCCTCAAAGATAGCTATATCTCTCTTCAGGAGGAGCTGCGTGTGGCGAGGTGCGATATGTCTGTTCTGCTGAGGAAGAGGGATCGTGATTTATCCCGTATCAAGCAGCTGGAGGCCGATATTTCTTCTTCCCGATCTGAGGTCGAGAAGTTGCGGGAGGAGTATGGAGGGGACAAGGCGCTTGCCCAAGACGCGCTTCGTCAGCTGTCGGAGGCTCAGGGGGAGATGTTCCGTATGGAGGGGGAGCTGGGCTTTCTGAGGAGCGAGGCGGACCGGTTGTCATCGATAGAGCGCAGCCTTGAGGAGGCCAAGGCGGCTGGAGTGACCGAGTATAAAGACTCCCTTGCCTTCGTTGAGGAGCGGTTTCAGATGGCGGAGGAGATTCGTGCCGAGATCATGACGAAGGAGGTTGAGCCTCTGATAGAGGATGAGCGCGAAGTCGCCTTCCAGCGCGGTATTCAGAAGACTCTTCGCATGATGGGGAAGAAGTTTGGATGTGACACCGCTGGTCTCGGAGCCGGGGATCTTTCAGAGGATGAATGCTCGGACGTGGCCGAAGACTGATGTTGACTATCTTTCATTTTCCCGCTTTCCGCACTATCGTTTGCTTGGGCGTCGTATTGGGCTGGTTCGATTGTATTCTGTCTTTCTGTTTTCCGCATTATCGTTTGACTTGCGTGCAGCGCTTAGCCAAAGTGGTTGTATTCCCTTATTGAGTTTATCGTGTTTATTTCTTTGCGCGATCCTGTTAATTTGGTTGTTGGTACCTGCATGGTTTGATTGTTTTCAAGATGAGTTTTGCGTGGGACTGAGCCCGCGGCTTTCAAATTATATATAAAAAAATTAGCTTGCGCAAGTCTGTGCTTGCAGCTTTTTGCACGAGTCTGCGCTCGCGGCTTTGGTGCACAAGTCTGTGCTTGCGGCTTTTTGCACGAGTCTGCGCTCGCGGCTTTGGTGCACAAGTCTGTGCTCACGGCTTTGGTGCATGAGTCTGTGCTCGCGGCTTTGGTGCACGAGTCTGTGCTCGCGGCTTTGGTGCACGAGTTTGTGCTCGCGGCTTTGGTGCACGAGTCTGTGCTCGCGGCTTTGGTGCACGAGTCTATGCTCGCGGCTTTGGTGCACGAGTCTGTGCTCGCGGCTTTGGTGCACGAGTCTGTGCTCGCGGCTTGGCCGGTGAATAGCGGGTGTATTCAAACCGAGGGTGATCGCAGGGGGGAAGGCCCCCACGACATCGGGACTCGACGACGGAGGAGAAGGGCGAAGTTTCAATCGACGACGGTGCAAAGTCCCTGGGGCAAGGCCCCAAAGCGGTTCCTGCAGTAGAATAGTTTAGAACTGGTAGAATTCAATTAGAAAATGAATACTGATACATGCGCAAGTGCAGTCTTGCGATCCCTGAGTTGGTGAGTTTCTGATACAAGTTTTGTTTATAGAGAAGGTAATCTTTGAGATCCCTTTGCGCTAGGCTTGCTCGAGTCTCTTCGATCGTTCAGCTTGGTGGGCGGCGGTGGCCCAGTGACTGACCTATGTTTGCCTTCTTCCGTACCTCTTCACGGAAGGCCTCCAGGTGTCCCAATTGGACAAGGCGTTCAATTTCATCTTTCAGCCTGGAACAGTGCTCCGTGCGATGCCCTCGGCCTTTGTGGAAGTTGCAGAACTGAGATTGATCTCCGCTATGCTGGGAGAGTGCCCTGGGCCAGTTGATGATTTTGCTGTTGTAGATTATAGACAGTATATGCTCGCGGGGGGTATTCAGCGGGGTGAAGCTCCGGGAGCCTTGATTTGCTAGCCCTTGGGAACGGTCCGCTCGGTTCTGAGTGAGCGGTTCAGCCTTCTCGAACTGCTGCTGATGTCCCTTTCTCTTGCGGCATGTATCATGCAGCGGATTTGCTGACGCCTGCAATTTGGCTTTTCAGCCAACGTGGGGGTTGTGCGGTCCTCCCGCGCGCCTTGCTTCTCAGACATTGGTTTCGGCGATGGGTCGTTGTTGATCCAAGGGAGCATGGAGCCGGGCGTTTCGAAACCGTGAATCGCATTCCTGAGGATACTCCCTTTGTCGGCCATGCGCCCGGACATGGAAACGTCGGCGCGAAGTCGCCTTTGATATACTATCAGTGGCTGTATTAGAGTGAAATAAGACTATGGTAATTTTGTTATGAGTTATGGAAGCATTATTCCTTGTATAGGAAGTTTTAAGTACTTGCTAGCTTAAGGGAATTTAATCTCTTAAAATATCAAATCATGGGGCAATGATGTGATACTTGGTTATCTGTAGTTAGGGGTTAATATATGCCCATGATAATTGTTTAGAAGCTTGTTGAATTATATTTCTTGTACCTCATGTAGAAATTGGAATTTACACCACTTGAGTATTAAATCTTTTTAAAATATCAAATCATGGGGCAATGATGTGATACTTGGTTATCTGTAGTTTTAGGTTAATATATGCCCATGATAATTGTTTGGAAGCTTGTTGAATTATATTTCTTGTACCTCATATAGAAATTGGAATTTACACCACTTGAGTATTAAATCTTTTTAAAATATCAAATCATGGGGCAATGATGTGATACTTGGTTATCTGTAGTTTTAGGTTAATATATGCCCATGATAATTGTTTGAAAGCTTGTTGAATTATATTTCTTGTACCTCATGTAGAAATTGGAATTTACACCACTTGAGTATTAAATCTTTTTAAAATATCAAAATATGGGGCAATGATGTGATACTTGGTTATCTGTAGTTTTATGTTAATATATGCTCATGACAACAGTTTGGAAGCTTGTAGATTTATATTTCTTGTACCTCATATAGAAATTGATAATTGCCACATTTGGATGTTTAATCATTTTAAAATATCAAATCACATGGTAATGACACAATAATTTGGCAGAGGACTCTAGGTCCCCATATGGACACTTGGTAATTTTTGTAGAATTTTCAGAAGTGAAATACTATTTTTCCTAATTATAGTGGGATTTTGGTAATTATACAATTATGATGATATAGTAGGCCAAATGGCATCCTAGGGTCATGATACTCAGTGAACCACCGTGATATGGAATGTTGTCTTACTGATAATTCTCATGTAGCATGAAGAGTCTTTTTGAGGGTAGTTCATGTGTAATTTGACTTAAGGCCTTAACTACTTTAAAATACCAAATTAATATGAAAAATTATGGAAATTGGACCATACCTTATTAAGGTCAGTAGGAGCCTAGGATAATTATACCAGACCCTGGAGATGAGTTTTTAGAAGGATTCCCTTATGGGGTTGATGGATAGTTCAATTTGGTGGTCTGCGTTTAGTAAAAACGGAATTTTGAGTTTTGACAATTCAGATCCCTAAGTAGTGGATAGGAGTTATACCCAATCAGTATATGAGTTATAGCACACCATGATTCAAGGAGGGTCAATCCTAGGGTTAGTTGTGAGGTTGTGTTAGGTTTAATGTAGAAGGAAAGAAGGTACGTCCAACCCAATTGGGTCGGACGGCGTTGAGCTAAGTCACTCTAAGTATATGAAATAATGAGGGTGAACCAAATGTTAACCACCAACTAAAGTAATTGTCTTGAGGAGGATAGTAGGGTTGAGCCCATTGATCTGTAGTACCGTTAGGGGCCCCTTACGGAGTACACCGCGGGAAGTCCAAAATTTACCCTAAATATAACACTAACTAAATTGTAGGCAAGAGTAGCCTAAGTAGGTCTGCAAACTGGTATGGATCTCCTCCGGGAAGGAGATGTGTTGGATCAGCTTATGTGTTAGTCCCCGAGCCGGAAGCTCGGGTGGACATGTTAAACACCTGTTACATTTCAAATAGTGGCGAGTCTTCGGTACTAGGCTAGTCGTGTCACTGACGGTAGTACGTTGACTCAGGTGAGGGTGAGGTTTGGAGGGCCGGTAAGTTGAGTACCGCGGTCTTGAAGACAATCCCTAATAACCCACCCCGACCTTAAAGTCTGGTGGATTCCAGCAAGAGTACGCAGGAGCTCCGCTGTTGTGTTCTTAGCGTTGAGGCGTACATGAGGTCTAGGCTTGGTAGTGACAATACCCGCCTAGGATGTCGAGTGCCCGATCCACTACCACCGTGAGCCACGACGGTCGGTACCCGAAAGGTTGGCTTCCTTTCAAACAAATTGCGAACTATAAAGGTCTGTGCGCATAGAATCGTGTGGGTGGGTCTTATTGCATAAACACATTAAAACATCATATACATAGCATAGCATAACATTCACATTTGCATACCCCCATCATATAAATTTGTATGGGCTCTTTTATATGATGGGCTACCTGGACATCTTAACATATATGTTGTATGGGCGTTCATATAAGTTAAGGTGCGATCTGTGATGGTAGTTTAGATTTATTTACTGCACCGCATTTTCTTTCTATTTACTGCTTACTCCATTGCTCTACTTTACTGCCTTATACTTGCACTATACTGCTAACTAGTTTTTACTGCTTTACTTATACCTGCTAGATTAGTGTCATGTCACCACCTTCTTCATATACCTCTTGTTGTCCTCCGCTTCTTCCTCCCGCTCGGTTCCTAGGAGTCGTGGAGGGAGGCGAGGACAAAATGACTTAGTCTTTATGACTAACGGTCGGTGTGACCGCAGGAGTCCGAGGAGACGGAGTTGTCCCGCGCGCAGCAGGACGAGATGGCAGGACCTGAGCAGCAGATGCAGCGCACTACCACGACGCCACAGGTTGATGATTAGATAGTTAGACTTCCGCATTTTGAGAGCTTTTGTTGTAGACTTCCGCATGTTGTAGAGAGAGAGAGATAGTACATTATTTTGGTTATGTATCGGGCATAAGCCCCCTTCTTGCTTGTACTTCTCTTTAGACTTTCTGTTTTCATTATATATATTTATATATGATGTTGTGATTGTGGACATGCCTTCGTTTATGTACCTTCCTTTTTGGCATATTTTACTTATGATTGTATAGCCGGCAGGGTTGGTGCTGAGCGGTGTTAGCCAACCCGAGTGATGGTGACACCGCAACGCAGCGATTCTGGGCGAAGATCCACCTCAACCGTGCGATACGAGAGAGGTTCATGTTTTCAAGTACCCGAATGGGTTTTGGAAAAAGAAATCTTACATGTATGAATTGTTGTGGGCCTTGTTAGCCGCTTCATTCTTGTATATATATAAATGCTGTGATGCTCTTGTAGGGACGAGAAACTGACACCCCCTCGAAGAGGTGGGGTCGTTATAATTTGGTTAGTTGTTGCTGACCGTTGCCCTGTTTTGCCACCGTTTTTGGTGGGCTTGTTGTACAGGTGCTGGACCGAGCGGGAACATAGCGGGCTGAAGCCCTTGCGCTTATGCGGCCCTTGAAGGCCTTTTCCATGTTCTTTTGCCTTTTCATGTATGGCCGGCCTGCACGCCGATGTTGGTAAATTGTAAGGTCGTCGTGCCTAATTTTGTTGTGTAAAACATTTCATTCCAGTTTAATAAGAAGTAGACATACCCGGGTTCGGGTTTTGGGGTTTATAATTCTTGTCTCTCTCTTTTATTGCTTCCGCATAGAATGCTCTGAGTTAGGATTGTAGAAGTCTTTGATATTTCATTTTAGTGGCGCACGTGCCTGTTTTGTTGTATATGACGTGGGGCCCCGGCCGGACCCTCTGTTATATGCTCCTGAACGAAAAGGGGTGTTACATTAAGGTAGAGAGAAATTTCCAAAAATAAAGAACTATAACTTCAAAAACAACAAAAACAAATACTTAAATAAAAATGTGTATTTTTGCCCTAGTAAATTAAGATAAATATGCTTCATCATTCACCTTAAACGTTGTGAGCACCCTCTCATGTACAGGTATATATATATACCCAATTGTTGATGTGAATAGTAATTCCGATCCAATTCTATCAGGGACGAGCTCAATAAACTGATTAAACTCAGGAGGAGTCTCACTAAGGCTAGGCCAAAGAAAATTGCCGCATAAACAAAACGGCCACAAAATATCAGCAACTTTGTTCCCCTCACAGCATACTGAAAACAGAGTTTGGGGAAACCACTAAGGAAAGTAAGATGGACTCCCTTGAGTGGACTATTGGAACACAACTCAACGAGGTTCTTGCAATCCCCGTTAACAATATCCCCAAGGACACTAAACATTGTTGGCGTGATAAACTATTGCATGGTAAGTAAAGCCGCTAATTCTACCCCACCTGGGTCCCAATGTTGAGTGGAAAGGCCGACAACAAACACAATCACGCTATGTCATCATGCGCAACAAAATTGAGCCCAACATTATTGAATGGTCCAAGCGACCCATCCATATCGAACTTTAACTAACTATGGGGCGAGCGGACGTGACAACCGGAGAGGATGGTTGGGACCCCAGTGACCTTGGAGAGAGAAAGTACGAAGCATCAAATATTCTCCAAAGTGTTGGTCTCAATGATTATAGGAGGAGCAACCTTGATGTTGTGAAAATTAGCATTGCGACCACCACAAGGCTGATACACGGAATAGCAAAAAATACGCATTGGGCCTAGCGCATCATGCGAGATGGAAGAAAAATGAAGCAAGATGACCTCCTAATCGTTGAAATTGGGAAGGAGGATCCCACAACGTAGAAGATCAGAAGTGATGGCTGGGAGATAGACACAATCAACAACCAAATAGTCTTGTGTTTCAGGCCAGGGGCGGCCCCATGGACACTTCTTATCCACCGTAAGCCGCTTACAAGATAGCCAATCGTGTCTAGGAATCTCATTACCAGCAATCCTCCACAAAAAGTCGCTCACCAGGATGCTGCTTCAGCCTCTTAAGCAGGTGGACGACACCGAAAAGTCAATAATTCTTCCGAATAGGGAGGGAAACACTCAACTTTCCATTAAGGTGATGAACAAGCTCCGTGTGGTCTCGCACTAGGCTAGTATGCACCGAAATGGAGAATGGGCTCCACAAGGTGTGACCCAAAGAGCTGGTCAAGAAACTCATTGCTCCAGCACCCGTCGACCCCAAACAAGGCTGTGACTTTCAGTCCTGCATGGTTGTCACAATTGATAAAGGTGGGCCATAGGGAGAACGATCGATCCAAGATCTATGCATGAGAGATCACGTCAACTGCCATCCCATCCGAAATCTGCCATCGAAGAAGTGGGTGTAAACTTTTCGCCCCATCCTTGATGATCTGCCAGACCGGGAAATCACTACGCTAGAATCCTTCACCCCAAAGCCGATCCAGGTAGCGGGCCAAAATGAGTTTATGGAAAAGGGAAGTGTCGGGCTACATCAATTCCTAAGCAAAATTAGCGTGGAGAGGTCCCCGCTACCTTGTCGCACCATGAAAATTGATTTCTCCTAGAGCAGATGGGCGAGCAAGACTTGTCCCAACTGACATAATACATCTACCACTGGATAGATCACTTCCGCCATAGAAAAAATGCAAGCCTATCGGCCCCTTCTGGGCAGGGCGAGGCACAATCAAGTGCGTAAATAAGAATATAGGGGTGGCGAGAAGCGAAGCGTTATTTAGCGTCGTCCGACCAGCTAGTGAAAGATGTTGATTCCCCCATGCGCGGACCTTCAACGCAACCGACTGAAGCAAGTGGGAAAATTTTGATTTGCGGAGCTTCCACAGAGCAAGTTTTATACGGGCAACACGCTCTCGATTACAACAATTGCCTCCGGGTAACGCGCTCATTTACAACAACTGCCTCTGGGCTGCGCGCTCACGCTTATAGAAATTGCCGATGGGCAGGCGCTCTTGATTACAGTAACTGCAGCGCACTCTCCATTACAGTAACTGTCACCAGGATGCGCGCTCACATTTACAGCAACTACCTCCAGGCAGCACGCTCACACTTACATCAACTGCCTATGGGCAACGCATTTTCGATTACAATAACTGCCTATGGGCACCGCGCTCTAAATTATAACAACTTTATTTTTTGGTAATCTAATTAATAGCCTCCTAATGTAAAAATATTTTTGCTTGACTACTAATATAACATGATAGCTAGGGTTTAGGGATTCCGCAATTCCTGTGTCGCCCGTTTTCTGCATCCTCCTCGACGCGCAGCTCCCTCGCGACCCCGCGACCCCGTCATCTGCCCGCCCGCCCGCCGACAAGGCTGATAACACAGGTTTAGGGATCTCAAATATGAGATTAAACATAGGTTTTCCTGGGGTTTCTACCGCTTCATGAGTACTCTTCCTCGGCGTCACCGAAGGGAGGGGATGCTTGACCTTAACCTCTTCCGCTCCGACCCGGATCGCATCCGAGAATCGCAACGCCGTCGTGGAGCTCCCGTTGAGGTCGTTGACGAAGTCATTCTCCTCGATAAACACCCCCAACGTAAGCACCCCCAAATCCCGCCCATCTGTTCATCTTCTTCTGCACCCTCTTAGTGTTTATAACTTGAGGACATAAACTAGTGCACGACTATCAACAGATGGGCGCCACTCCTTATCGAGGAGAATGACTTCGTCAACGACCTCAACGGGAGCTCCACGACGGCGTTGCGATTCTCGGATGCGATCCGGGTCGGAGCGGAAGAGGTTAAGGTCAAGCATCCCCTCCCTTCGGTGACGCCGAGGAAGAGTACTCATGAAGCGGTAGAAGAAGAGAACCCCAGGAAAACCTATGTTTAGCATGGACAAGGTACTCATCAGAAATCTAGTGCACGACTCTGTACCTATTAGCATGGACAAGGTCCTCATGATTTCGATCTTCTTGTGGAAGTAGATAGAAAATGTGTATGAAAGGAGATTAGTGATTTTCTATTTCATTTTGCAGGGAGACAACATGGTAGTGATTTTAAGAAGCTTGGTCTTGCTGATTTTAAGAAAGGTGCGTAGGGTATACTTCTAAGGGCTTTTTTACTTGCTTGTAGAAAAACTATATTTGGAAGGTGAAGATTGCGTTTCATCCATTTCAAGTGTCTAAGTAAAATCCTTAGCCTTAGGGGATTTAAAGCTTTATTTTTATTCTCAAATTTGAGTCAAATGATATTATGCAAAAGTCATTGTTTTCAATGCTTATCTTCTCAATCCGAGCATCTGGGTATGGCCTAAAGTTAATCATGAAAATTCCATGTGTGGTTTTTATTTCCAATTGTTAGAGAAATTCTTGTGCAGAGTCTTGGAACTCTCTCCTTTGTTCAGGAGAGGAATTTTGATAATTTTTTTCATCGTAGAGGCGACCATTTTGATTGTTGATCTTATTTACGATCAAGAGATGACCAATTTATTGATAAAAATGATTGTACTATTAAAAGGTTGCTTTTATGATAAAAATGATCTCTTACCCAAGAAAGAATGATCGAGGAGGCGGAGGCCATATTGCCAAGGTAAAGACGCAGAAGGAGCGACCTACAATGTCGGAGGCACCCCCCTATGTGGAGATCAAGGAGGCGGAGGCCATGTTACAACTCCTAGAAGAAGCCAAACGATAGCGATCATCGTGAGGCTGACTGGGAACTTGCCGGAAGACAGCTCATGGGTGGCGAAGGAGACTGCCCAGCTGACGGCCAACCTGGGAACAATGCTGGAGGCGCCCTCTGCCCAGGTGGAGGCAGTGAAGGCCACGACCGAGGGGCGGAAGTAGTGTATCCCTGTATCTTTACTTATATTTTTTTTCTGTTTCGGCCCTGTAAATATTTAGATGTTTATTTTTCTTGCTCAAATTACTATAAATTGCATTAAGCTCCGTTAATGATCATCATCGTTGTTTAAGGAACTCAAGAAAATTTTATCCCATGATTGGACTCTCCATATATTTTGACCTGACCTTATTAGGCTCAATAATTTATATAGGATAGTTTTATACTGTAGAAATCCTACACATAACTAAAAGAAGTTAATATATACTAGTTGGTTAACTGACAAGGCTCACACACCAAGTTTGGAAAAGTACCTACAAAATCTTGTCCCAATTTTTTAGGATAAATTCAATTAGGCGGAGTCCAAAAAATAGATGATGTCCCAGTCCTACAAAGTATTAGCTTAAATTATTGGGACAAATGCAGTTGAATTTCCTTTCATTCTCTTCTCGGTTGCCATGTTTATATTACTTTGTAAATGTTGTTGTGATAACTCTTTGCTAATGTAGCTGGTAGAAGAGGTTACTGTTTGAAGGGTGATGGTGTTTTGTTGCATTGGGCTCTAATCAAATTCAGTTTATATTTTTTGAGAAAAAGGAAGTTTGAAGTCATACAAACTCCAGTTTTGATGAGCAAAGATATCAAGTCAAAATGTGCTCAGCTTGCTCAAATTGACGAAGAGCTCTATAAGGTTAGCTTACATAAGTTCTTCATAGTATCACTTGCTGTTTGAATCGCGTTTTTTTGTACAAGACTTATAACTCGGTTCATTTTTCAGGCCCAAGAGTTAACACCTCTTAGTTTTTTCCCCATAAGATAAAGGACATAAAGAAATGAGTGAGTACAAGAACAAATCACTGCAAGAGTTGGGGCACAAATCAGCCCCTCCTGTGTCTACATTAGTTAGTTACCAGGGAGGATTTTAAAGTGAATTAGAATCTCAAACAATTTCTACATTATTTTAAGCGAAAATGCTAAAAATGTTGATTTTTCAAGTTCTTATTGGACTTATACAAAATATTTAAATTATGATTAGCTTGGAACATATGCTGGACCAGTCTTATAACTTAAGTGATATAAATTTTGAAAAAAGATCTTGATTGCATGCAATAAACGATTCATGTTTATCATCATGACAAACAAATACTTGCTTATTGAAGACAATACTTAGAAAGATGAACATTCTAATGTTGATACATTTAGAGTTAATATATATATTTTTATTATCTTATTTTTCTCTATTGAAGCATGCCATCTAGGTTCTTGTTGGTTTATATTTAATTTTCATGCTAGCCCTCTCATGTTGTTAGATCATGGAGATTAAAAGCGAAGGGCATTTTGAACGTTTTCATTGAGGGTCATGACCAAATAATGATCTACCTATGCCTTTTTGGTTGATTAATTATTAGTTCACATTACACAGGTTACTGGTGAAGGGGATGATGACAAATATCTTATAGCTACTTCTGAACAGGCATTATGCGCGTATCATTTGGATGAACTGATTGATCCCACGAGCTTACCATTAAGGTCCGGAGGAATTTATATATTTATGTTTTGATATATGACTTTGAATCATGCATCAGTTCATGTTGATTTATATCAAGAGAGACTTTGTATCAGATATGCTGGATTATCGACTTGTTTCGGCATCGAAGCTGGTCCTCATGGTCGTGATAAGCTGGATATTTTTCGAGTGCACCAATTTGGAAAAGTAGAGCAATTCTGTATCACATGCTCCAACGAGAACGAATCTTGGGAGATGCACGAGGAAATGCTTTTAAACTCGGAGCAGTTTTACCAAGAGGTAGGATATATTTGTCTGTTATGGTTGCTGATTTTTGATGTATTTTTGGTTTCTGAATTCATCACATCATATACGGTTTATATAATCTGCAGCTTAATCTCCCTTATCGAGTTGTGTCCATTGTCTCCGGAGCTTTGAATGACGCAGCAGCCAAAAAATACAATCTCGAAGGTTGGTTTCCTTCGTCAAAAAGGTACAGAGAACTCGTGTCTTGCTCGAACAACACGGACTACCGGGCCAGGAGTCTGGGAATCAGATACGGGCAGAAGAAAGTAAGTGTTTCACTTGATTAAAGCTGATGTTTATATTTTCAGTTGCATAATTCTGCATTATTACTCCTGGATTGAATTAATTGAGAGAGAATTGCAAATATAAATTATAGGAAATTGGATTTCATTGATTCATTTGGTTGAGAAATTGAATGAAAAAAAAAATTCTTTTAAATCCATGGTTTATGAAAAATTGGTTTTTGTTTGGACATGTGATATAAATTTGCGATAAAATGCACTCGCATTTTTCCACCATCCCTCAATTCAAACATGGCGCAATTATGACAACTTTAGAATTTGTGGCTGCATTTCTGGCCCAAGCTCCTTTTTTTGGGGATCAGATGTTCACGACGCCAATGCTCGACAAATCCTGATAGTGGTGTCATTTTGTTTCAAAGCGGCATTATAGAACGCTAATGTTCGACACGAGTCCTGATATTGGTGTTGTTTTGTTTCAAAATGGCATTATAGAAAAATAGCGGCTTGCGATCGCAGCTATCCAAATACTATGCGTATTTCGCCCTGCATTCACAACCATCGCCGCTTTCTATGCGAACCATAGATGTTAGCTTTTGTAGCAACTTGCAGAGCTGTTTTTTTGTGTGGTTTTCATCTTATATGTTGGCGAATGTGCAGAACGACGAGCAAACCGAGCAATATGTGCACATGCTATTCTCAACTCTTATGGCAACGGAAAGGACGATCTGTTGTATACTCGAGAACCACCAGAGGGAGGATGGAGTAGCGGTGCCTGAAGCATTGCGACCACATATGCACGGCATCCATTATCTGCCTTTTCAAAACAAATCCCTCTAATCAAAATCAGTCCGCCGCGGCCGTCGCTAGGATGCAAAAATTTCTATGTGAATTTTAAAGTCTTGAAAATTCACACATTCTGACCAATGGTTCTGTTACTGTTTTTGAGTTAAAAATCATATTATTAACTCTGTTATTGTTCTTGAAAATTCACACCCTTATAATGTGTTTTTTTGTTGTTTTTATAATGAGTTGTATTTTTCTCCATTCCATGGAAATCATTAGGGATTCTGCTTGATGCATGTGTTAAGATTATGAATAGTACTGCCCAATCTGTATTTTTATTTACCTGCATGATTTGATTCTCTTCTTTTGCCCATGTAATTACAGCTTGCACCCCCTTTAACTTTCGAAATTACAATTACTCTTCTTCAATGTTTATATTTCAGAGTTTTTTTTTGTAATTTAAAAAGTTAGAGGGGTGCAAGCTGTAATTACGCAAATTTTGAGGGGAGGTCCCGGTAAATAACCCCACATTTTATCAACTATTTATCTCTTGAAAAACAATCATGATATTTGTATGGATTTTGTTTGATATTTAGAGATGGATAAAGCTCAAGCCATGCTTTTCTTTCTGTTGAGTTTGGGCAAGAATGACACCATATAATGTGTGGCATGGCAGACCGTCACAAAATAATAATAATAATAATAATAATAATAATAATAATAATAATAATAATAATAATAATAATAATAATTTTTAACGTAAAAGTGAATGAAGTTTTTTAGGCGAGGTCGGGCGTTCACGGACAACAATTTATTACAGGCGCATTCATGACACCCGTCGCACGTGCCAGACAAACCCTAATTATGCAAAATAAGTTAGCTCTAGGCGTAAAATTAGAGGCTTCACATTTTACTAATTTTAGTTATAAATATTTTTGTAAAATAAAGTTGTAAAATAATGAATCTCTACTATTTAAACTAGGGCGTTGTTATTAGCAAACCATGATTATTAGCATATCATCTATTTTGATAATGGTTATTAGCAACTTTTTTTGTTATTAGCAAATCATCAAGAAAATTAAAAATAAATAATTTTTTTATGTTAACATAAAAACAATACAAACAACATAGATTTCAGTGTTATTTAATTTGCAACCAAACAATAAACATAATGATTTCATTCATGTTTTACTTCAACAAGAATGCTTAACATGAATTTATGAATATTAAAGGCTTAACTCTAAAGATTTTAACATGAATGTTCAACTTCAGTTATATGACAGAAAGAGACAGATGTTTCAAAACGCTAAATCCTAAACAACAGTCAATCATTTATTGTTTAGTGCACAAGGGGGTAACAAATTGCTCGCGAGCCAGGCCCTAGGCGAGCCAGGCCCTAGGCGAGCCAAGCCCTAGGCGAGCCAGGCCCCAGGCGAGCAAAGCCCTAGGCGAGTCCAAGCTTCAGGCGAGTCCAAGGGTCAGGGGGAACTCGCCTCCGATAATCTCCCGGAGCGGCGGGCGAGGCCGCGCCTTGCGCGAGTTCAAACCATAGGCGAGCCTAGGCCTCGGGAGTACTCGCACCGCCTAGTGAAATCCCCTAGCAGTTCATTTTATCATTCGCAGGTCCTCAGGGCCTGCCCATAGCCATCTCAAATGGCGGGTTTTCGATATTCGCAGTGCAAGTGGGGGTGCCAATAGCAATAAAAAAAAGGCGGAGGCCGCTATTGGCAGGTCAAAATAGACCATTTTACCCCAGGGCCATGGTATCCTATAAATAGACCCCCAAAGCACCTCGAAAAGGCGGATCCATCCTCCTGGAGCTCCTTCTCTTGCGACTTCCAGATCTGTGTCATTCCGAGGTGCCGAGCTCAGTTTGGCTTCAGGAGGGGAAGTCGCGAATCGCGCTTCCGGGTGTGTGGTGGGACCTCCTCGCTGCAGCTCACGGGTCCATTTCTAGGTAGCCAACGTTCAAAGGAGAGCCGGACGACCCCGAACCGACTATTTCCTCGATCAAGAGCGTCCAACGACGGGTCAAGTAACTCGAGCTGCCCCCTCTTAGTCCGAACTCTGTTGAACCGGTATCCGGGTTTCAACAAAGGCAGTTCTCTTTGGCAGTTTTCCTTTAGCTCAATAAGGTTCAGTTGCAGCGGATAGGCGGATAGCCTTGCCGGACTGAACTCTGTTCAGTTCTTCGTTCAGCAGCAGTGCTCGTGGTTAGAAGCAACCAAGTGATTGCGATCACGCGGCCTTGCTTGGGCGAGCTGTTTCAGCAGTGGAATTACGGGTAGTCCGCAGCAGTGAAGTTGCACTTGGCAGTTAAGGAGGTTGTGCAGACAGACTCTTCTATTCGCGCGAGTAGGCGGACTGGTTTTTTGTTGTCGCCAGTTTCTTGTTTTGTAATCATGTCCTGTCATGTGTACCTCGCTTTGTAAAGAAGCTAGTATATTGAATACAAAGCTCTGTTTTCTATTGTTGCTGCTTTCTTGTGCTCGGTAGTGTTGAAAGTGTTCTTGCGACCTGGTTTCCCCATTTTCCGCTTATTCAAAATTTTTAACACCAGTATCCCCCGAAAGAGAGGCGGTGTTTAACAGTACCTAGTGCGACCACTAATCTTACGCTTACCTGGCCGACAAGTCAGTGAAAAATTTAAAATTTGTAAGTTTCATCTTTATTTTAAGCTAGTTTGTTGGTGCTAGGAAAGTGGTTAGGGGTGAGCCAGTACCCCTCGAAAGAAAGGTGGTGTTTAACGGTACCTAGTGCGGCCACTAATCTTACACTTACCTGGCCAACAAGTTAGTGAGATCTAAAGTTTGAAAATTTATGAAAACATATATTTAATATATTTAAAAAAATCATTTATCATTTTATAGTGTATGCACATTTGGATTAGAGATTCAACAAAACGCTTAGTGAGGTCTGAATTTAAAATTTTAGTTATTCCTGAAATGAATCCAACTGTTGCTTTACGTGATAGGTGTTACCGAATGAGAACATCACTACCTTCATGTATTAAATTACTTATATCTACTACCAATAATTTTGAAATAAAACCTCATTACATGAATATGCTGCCAAAATATCTAGGAGCTGATAGTGAAGATGCTTACATCTTTATAAGTGAATTTGAAAAGGTATGTTATATGATGAAATTACAAAGCCTAACTAAAGACGCACTTGTACAACCCAGTACTCGGCAAAGTCTCTGCTCGCGTGAGCACCAGGGTAGGCGGAGTCGGCTCAGGCGAGCACGGCTAAGCCCAGGCGTGCACTGCAAAGAACGAGTGCCCCCCTTTTTCTTAGCACTCGCCATCAGGCGAGCGCTTCTCGGGCGGGGTACTCGCCTTCGGCGAGTATCCCCTAGGCCAAGTACTCGCCGCCCCTAGGAATGAGTCCTAACTCATCCAGGCCTACCGATATCCCTCCCAAAAGGCGGAGTTTGGCTGTTAGCAGACCAATTGGAGGGGGGTTTGGTAATTTCAGGTGACAGAACTATGTTATAGGCAGACCATCCATCAAAAAACTATAAATAGACCCCTTTGGGGTACCTTTGAGAGGGTTAGATCCTAGTTTTCTGGCCACCCTCGAGTTGCCTAGAGCTTCCACACTGCTTGTCGAGGTTTTTCAGGTGTGCAGTCTGGTGCTCCTTGCCACTCTCTCCAAGGTACCCCCATCTCAGTCCTGGTACTAGGAGGGGGAGTTCAACTAGAACTTCCGGGTGTGTGGCGGGACCTCCTCGCTGCGACTCAGGGGTCTGTTTTAAGTTCTAAGTTTTCGTCTGGTGCTCCCGCTAAGGAGAAATAAGTGCAAGCTGCCCCTTCGATCCGAACTCCTCGTCGAGCCGTGGTTTCCGGGCTTGACGCGTTGAACCGTGGTTTTCAGGTTCAACATTTTTGGTGCGGTGAGCGTGGACTGCAGCTTGCACGGGAAATCCTGAGTGAAGTCGATGACGGGAGACGCAGAACGAGGAAGAGACCCTAGCGAGTTGCCCGACGGCGACGACTTCGTCCGAAAGTGACTTCGTGGAATTCAGGAAGGAGATCATGGAGACGTTGCTCTTCATCATCCCAAGGGGCGAGTACTCAACACCTCCCGCGCAGTCGCTCCCGCCCACTTCAGCAGGCGAGGACGCACCCGGCAGGAGGCCGGGGAAGGAAGTCGTCGTGGAGGCCCGCGCGCGAGAACTCGACGGACGAGAACTCTTCCCAAGCCTGGCAGGGGCGAGGAGCTCTGGGGACGTACTCGCGCGGGTCGATTCTGCCCGCCCCTTAGCTGGCGAGTCCCCCTTTAGCGAGCTGATCGTCGCCGCCCCAGTACCGGAGGGCTTCAGAGAACCTGAGATGACCTACTACACGGGGAAGGATGATCCAGTGCAGCACCTCCAGTGGTTTGAGGACGCAGTTTCCATCAGGTGGATGTCAGACGCCTTCAAGTGCCGTTTTTTCGCCATCACCCTGAAGGGAAAGGCCAGGGACTGGTTCCACCAGCTGGCTCTCAGATCCATCTACTGTTTCGAGGACCTACGCCGCAGCTTCCAACTGTGTTTTTCAACATCCAAGAAGAGGAAGAAGGGTGCGGAAGCTTTGTTTCTCAACAAGCAGAGGGAGGAGGAAATGTTAGGAGGATATGTTGATCGTTTCCAGGAGGAAGTGCTCCTCGTGCAAGAAGTGTCGGGGTACACTCTGATGCTGGCATTCACCCTGGGGCTGCGTCAGGGTTTCTTTAGGATGATCCTGACCAGAGACTCACCGCTGTCATTTGAAGAATTGATGGAGAGGGACGCGAAAGAGATCGAGGGGGAAGCAGCGAACCCCACATTCGTAAAAAAATTGGCAAAATGGGGAGAAGTAGAGATGAAGGAGCAGAGCGGGTCAAGGGCCCAGGAGAGAAAGAGAAGAGAGGAAGCAAGGGGGGCGGGACCCCATCGGCACCAGGGAGGACAGGAGCCGGGATGGGGGTTCCCGGCCCCCACCAACCGACCAAGATGGAGACCAGCCGGAGCCGCCTTCCCGGGTCAGGGAAGAGGAACAGGAGGCGCTGGGAACTTTCAAAGGGGACATGAGGGTTTCAACCCACCGGGGTGGAGGCCGGCGCAGAGGCCACTCCTCCCCCCACCCCAACATACCATGGCAATTGGTAGAAGGCCGAGGAGAGAGCAGAGGAATAAGGCAGCAGAAGGAAGGAGGGGGAGGTCGGCGGTGCTTTATTGTGACTTCCATCAGAAGGAGGGGCACGCCACCGCGACCTGCCCAGAATTTTTGGAGTTGAGAGGAGGCATACGCCCGGGGAAGCCGCCGCAGGGCGTGAGGATCGAAGAAGTTGTCGTGGGAGAAGTCGGGGAGGATATATGTGAGGACCGGGCCGACGTAGGGACCCGAGGGGGGATCAGAGTGATCCACGGAGGAGTTGGGATCGAGTCCACCCGAAAGGGGAGCCTCCACACCATGTTCAGGCGAAGCGTCGCCTCGACATCTCGAACCCCCCCTCCGGAGGAGAGGATTACCTTCACCTCCAAGGACATGCCAGACCACGAGGACCCCTTCTGTGATGCGCTGGTGATCCAAGCCGTCAATGAGGGCTTCACGGTTTCGAGGATTCTGGTCGATAACGGGAGCTCGGTTAACGTCATCTTTAAGAAGGCGTTCGACGAAATGAAGGTGGAGCGAAAGAGAGTGCTGGCTGCAGATGGTCCGCTGTTCGGATTCTCAGGAGAGAGGAAGGAGGTGGAGGGAGGAGCCGGGCTTCACGTGACGCTAGGGGGCAGTCAAGGAACTGTCGGTTTGTGATTGTAGACTCTTCAAGCAGCTACAATGCAATCTTCGGATGCCCTCTTATCATTGCCTTCCGTTGCGTACCCTCCTCTTTCCACCAGTGCTTGAAGTTCAACATCGGGGGAACCCAGGTACGGGTGCGCGGGGATCCAAAAGTAGCGAGGCAGTGTTACGTGACAGCGGTCAACACCGTATATTGGGTGATGGATGCGGAGGAGCTGGGGAAGAAGTTGGAGGAGGGAGAAGGAAGCGGAGAAGTTAAGGAGAAGGAGGTGCTGGAGGGAGACTGGGAGGAGCCCAGGTGGGAAGCAGCTGAGGAGGTGATGGAGCGGGAGGTGGTGACCCGAAGGGGGGAAAAAGGGGCGGTGAAGGTCAGCGGAGGATTGAGCCTGGAGGACCAGTAGAGGATCGTGGACTGCGTTCAGCGGAACATAGACATCCTTGCCTGGAGCGCTACGAACATGCCAGGGATCGACGCCGACGTGGCTTGCCATCGCCTCAACATCGCCCCAGGAACCCGACCACTCCGCCAGAAGAAGAGATCGGTCGCCGACAAGCTGGAGGGGCCGATCCGCGAGGAGGTGGAAAAGCTGCTCCAAGCAGGTTTTGTATCGGAGATCCAGTATCCAGGCTGGGTCTCCAACGTGGTAATGGTGAAGAAAAATGATGTGAAGTGGCGTATGTGTATCGATTTCACTTCTTTGAATAAAGCATGTCCTAAAGATTGCTACCCCCTGCCTCGGATCGACGCGCTGGTTGACTCAGCCGTCGGTTTTCCCGTAATGAGTTTTTTGGAAGCCTTTTCAGGTTATCATCAGATCAGGATGCACCCTCCCGACGTCAATGACGTCTCTTTCATCACAAGCGATGGGTGCTACTGCTACAAGATGATGCCCTTTGGCTTACGAAACGCCGGGGCCACTTATCAACGGATGATGGACCGGATCTTCCGAGAGCAAAAAGGGAGGAACTTGGAGGTGTACGTAGATGACCTCATGGTAAAGAGTAAGGACGTCTCCACGCACCTCCAGGACTTGGCGGATACTTTCAGCACGTTGAGGAAGTACAAGATGAGGTTGAACCCGTCGAAGTTCGTCTTCGGAGTCAGCAGGGGAAAGTTCTTAGGCCATCTACTCACCCCCGCAGGGGTGGAGCCAAATCCCGACAAATTCAAGGCGATACTGGACCTACCATCCCCGAGAAACATAAAGGAAGGGCAGCGCCTCACGGGGAAGTTGGCAGGCCTGAGCCGCTTCCTCTCCCGAGCCGGGGAAAAGTGTTCTCCTTTCTTCCGAGCCTTAAGGGGGAATAAGAGGTTCGAGTGGACGGACGAGTGCGAAGAAGCTTTTCAGGACTTGAAGAGGCAGCTTACCCAGGCCCCCTACTCCAGAGCCCAAGGGAGTGGGATGATCTCTCCCTATACCTGGGAGTGGGGTCAGAGGCGGTAAGCTCTGTGTTGGTCCGCGAGGAAGGAAGGAGACAACTGCCGATCTACTACGTCAACCGGGTGTTGAAAAAAGCAGAGCTGAGATACCCAATCTTGGAGAAGCTTGCCTTCACCTTAGTCATCTCAGCCCGGAAGCTTCGGCCATATTTTCAGGCACACTCGATTCGGGTAGTGACAGATCACCCCCTCCGGAATATTTTCGAGGGCGTAGAACACTCCGGGAGGTTAGCAAAATGGTCAATCGAGCTGAGCGAATTCGATATCACCTTCGTCCCACGGCTTGCGATAAAGGCCCAAGCAGTGGCAGATTTTTTGGTCGATTGCCTGAGGGAGGGGGACACCTCTCCTCCTGAACAGTTAGCTTGGGAGGTCCAAGTAGACGGGGCATCGGGCCGACACTCCGTGGGAGGGGGAGTGGTCTTGGTGAGTCCCCACGGGACCAGGATCGAGCAAGCAATCAGGATACTTTTCCCAATCCCTAACAACCAAGCGGAGTATGAGGCCGTGATCGCAGGCCTCCGGCTAGCCAAGGAACTAGGAGTGCAGGATGTGAAGGTGTCGACGGACTCAATGGTGGTGGCCTCCCAAGTGAGGTGGAGTTTGAAGCCAGGGAGCCGACGCTCCAGCAGTACTTAGCAAAGGTGAAGGGCCTGATCGGGGGATTCCGAACACTCCATCCAACATGTCCCACGTGAAGAGAACACCCATGCAGACCAGCTAGCCAAGTCCGGCCCTGGGGTGGGCGGAACCATGGTGAACCTACTTCGGCCATCCATCGAGGAGGATGAGCTGATGGAGATCAACCGTCAGCCTACCTGGATGGACCCATTTGTAACCTTCCTCACTACTGGAGAGTTCCCCGAGGGACTCCCTGGCCGAAGAAAGTTCAGATACAAGTCAGCATATTACCTGCTCCACGAAGGAAAGTTTTACCGTAAAACCCTCTCGGGTCTCCTGGCCAGGTGTGTCTCCGAGCAAGAGGTCCCCAAAATCTTAGAGGAGGTCCACTCGGGAGAGTGCGGTAGTCACTCGGGCAGTCGGACCCTGGAGGGGAGGGTACTACGACAGGGATACTTTTGGCCAACCATGAGCAAGGATTCCAAAGAATTTGCAAGGAAGTGTCACAAATGCCAGATGTTTGCCCCGCTCCAGCTTCTGCCGGCTCAGAGGAGCAGAACCATCACAACACCATGGCCGTTCGCGATTTGGGGAATGGATTTGGTCGGGCCTTTCCATCAAGCCAACGGGCAAAGAAGGTTTCTCCTGGTCATGATCGATTATTTCTCCAAGTGGTTGGAGGTAAAAGCACTGGCCAAGGTCACATCCCAAGTGATCCGAAACTTCGTGTGGGGAGAGATCATATGCCGACACGGCCTGCCCCTCGCCATCGTCACGGATAACGGGCCGCAATTCGCCAGCGAAGAATTATTGAGTTTCTGTGCCCAGCTGAGCATAGACCTGCGCTTCGCCTCCGTCCACCACCCTAGGAGTAATGGGCAGGTGGAGGCGGACAACAAGGTGATTGTGAACCTGCTCAAGAAAAAGGTGGAGAACTTAAAATGGAGATGGGTGGAGCAGCTACCGTCGGTCGTGTGGGCCCTGAGGACCACCCCAAATATGGCCACGGGGGAGACACCTTTCAGGCTTTCCCACGGCACCGGAGAGGTTTTGCCGGTCGAATTCGAGGTGAAATCTCCAAGGGTGGTCATCGCGGAAGAAGGGAATGAAGAGTGGAGAATAGAGAACGAGGAAGAGCAGCGCCTCTCTTTAGACCTAGTGGAGGAGCTCCGCGATCTAGCCACCCTACGCCAAGAAGAAGTCAAACGCCGGATGGCCAAGTATTTCAATCAAAACGTGCGGGCTAAGCAATTTGTGAAGGGAGACCTGGTCCTCAAGAAATTCGACGCCGCTGGGAGATTAGCTGAGGTGGGGAAGTTAAATCCAAACTGGGAAGGCCCCTACATGGTGGCAAGCGCCCTGAAAGCAGGCGGGTACTACCTCCAAAATGTAGAAGGGGTCATCCTTAGCCACACCTGGAGTGGTGATGACCTCAAACGTTTCTATCCTTAATGATTAATGAATATGTTGATGCCTCACCTATCTTTTACATGCAATGTTTATGTATGAATAATGTTCTCTGCGGACCCTCATGTGGCAGGATGGTTATGTTTTGAATGATAGCCACAAGAAGTCCCCGCTGACCGGGCTCCCACTAGCCGGCAGGGCAGGCATGACCCTCGTGTGGCAGGATGATTACGTTTCGAATGTGAGCCCCGAGAAGTTCCCGCTGACCGGATTCCCACTAGCCGGCAGGGCAGGTTGGACTCCCATGCGGAGTGCCGGTGGCGATAACGGGAAGAAAACACCGACACGAGCCCGCGAACCGGGCCTCATCGACAGACGAGATTGCAGGCCCTGAAGAAGTTAAGCGAGGAAGGAGGAACTGGCCGAGCACTCGTAGGCCCACTACTCGCAGACCCACTACTCGCAGGTCCGCCACTCGTGCGCGTGCCAAGCGCAAGGGAACGGATAGCCTCAGACACCGGCGGCCACGAGGCACGAGAGTTGGCCCGATGACCTAGGCAGGGGCATTCACACCTAACGTACGCGAGCACTAGCAAGTCACCAACTCCGACCCTACTCGTAAAACAACGCGGACACCCACAGGAATTCTCCCAGTCAGGGGACAACCTCGGTTACGATAAACAATGAGGGGACTCGTGAGTGCGAGTATGCGGTCCTCACTCGCGAGTACTTAACCCTATATGCTAGGTTCAACAAAAAAACACCCGGGAGGAAATGGTGGGTACCAATGAAAGACGGGGAGAAAGAAGAGCAGTAACACACGTAATACGCGAGAGCGAATATCAGAAAAAATACATACGAATCACATTAAATCATTGGCAGACAAAAAGAGAGTATATATATGCGACCGCTCACAGGTGGCGCGAATGTTTGCAAGCCCCTGCGGGTTCCAAAAAATAACAAAACAAAAAAATACAACTATGAAAAAATGGCCAGCCTAGTCTGCGCCGCCTAAGCCGCCTGAGCCGCTGTCGTCATCACTGAAGGTCGAGTCGAAGCTCCCGCCGCCCGAACTCTGCTCACGCGCGAATAGCTCCGGCACCAGCACCTCGGCATTGATGCCCTCGCAGCCGGGCTTCAGGACATCGAGGTCCCGCATCATCCGGAGCGCGTGCTCCGTCGTCTTTACGGCCGCCTCCTTTCTCATCTCAGCGACTTCCCGCTCGCTGAACCTCCGGTCGCCGCCAAAGGGCGCACCGCGGCCTGGGGTCAAGACGCTCGCGAGGAGCCCGTCGACCTGCCCCTTGAGCCCTCTGTTCTCTCCTTCCAGTAGCTCGACCCGTGCGCGCAGCCGGTCGGCAGTCCCGACATCCTGCAAAAAACACCATTCGTCTGGGAAAGGTCGGAGGGCGCGTGCGCGGGCTCTTCGGTGCAAAGGACACTTACCACCCCGCCGGAGTTCTGGCTGATGATCCTCTCCGCCATTTCCAACTTTGTCCGCAACTCCTTGGCCTCGTCGGCGGCGACCAACAACGCCTCCTCAGCCTTGACCCATTTTCGCGAGAACGATAGTGCTCGGCGAGCAGTCATATGCGTCAGCTCAAAACTTTGCAACAACGACCTTGAGCTCTCGTGAGCGAGCGTTTGGGTGATCGTCTTCTCGAAAAGCCCGACGTCTTCTCGACCATAAAGGCCGAACCCCAGGGCGAACGCCCCTCCGTTGGGTGGGTCCTTCTCGGACCATGTCGGGATGAGGGAGGACACCGATACGCGGTTCGCCTTCACGTCCCAGAGGACCAGGGGCTCGCCCGAGCAATCCAGCACCCGCTTACCCAACCCAAAGTTTGGATGGTCTTTGGGCAGGTCGCGCGAGCTCCCTGCATCCTGCACCTGCTCCGGTGAATCGGGGATGTCTAGCACCGGAGCTTTCCCAGAAAGCGCCCGCTTCCCGCTCGACTCGCGACTTGCGAGGGTCTTGCGGCGCTTGTAAGCCGGGGGCGAGGAAGCCTCACCCGCTGCAGTCTGTTTGCCCGCCCTGGACGAGCCCCCCACCGGGGACCTAGACGCGCAGGCGTCAGCCGCAGACTGAGCCCGCTGCGGCGCGAGATCTGAAACCGCCGCACCCACATTAAGGGGGTTCACCGTCACCAATCTTTCACCTGCGAGTGCAATATGGGGTCAAAGAAGGCCGGAAGAGGGAAGAAGAAAAGGGTGGAGTGGTAGAACTGTTGGAGTTACCATTATGATCTAGAAGTGGTCAAACATGTAGTCTCACTGCCAACGCGATATGAGCCTGCAGGGTCGCACATAAGAGCATGTGGAGAAGATGGAAGATTGACTGTGTTAGTAAAGGTTACCAATCACCATATAGAATGGGGGAGGTCCAACAAATGTTGTTGTCTGAATTCGTCGGGTTTACACAGATAGAATTCGTCGTAATTCGTCGGATATGATTCGTCGGATTCGTCGGATTGTTCCGTGGAATCCCGACGAATTGTTACAGAGACCCTTAACTCGGCAAATGTTGTCGTCTGATATGATTCGTCGGAATTTGTCGGATTCGTCGGATTGTTCCGTGGAATCCCGACGAATTGTTACAGAGATCCTTAACTCGGCAAATGTTGCCGTCTGATATAATTCGTCGGAATTCGCCGGATTGTTCCGTGGAATCCCAACGAATTGTTACGGAAACCCCAAACTTCTGTGTGGTCTGCGGATAGCGTTTCTTCTAGAAGTCTGTTTATCCTTTGGGTATAAATAGAACTTCTTTTAGGATTCTCAAGACTAACGAAAGGTTCAGCCGACGGAAAGAGTTCCGCCTCTCGACCGAACCCTAGACGGAAAGTGTTCCGCCGCCCCGTTCGCCTCCGCCGACCTCCTCTCCGACGATTGTCGCCGGTGTTGTTCTTCCTGAAGCGGATCTAGCAGTCCGTGGAAGTGCAAGGTGCAGTTGTTCTCCCTTCCGAGTTGCGTGCGACGTGACTTGGCGTTCTCCCGGCTCGTGTGGACCTCTGTAGAGACGTAGACATAATTCTACGTGAGAACTCTCTTTGCCGCCGACAGAAATCTTCTTCTTGGAGCATCTAGGTTGGATTTGATCCAACTCCGTAAAGGTAATTTTCATACCTAGCAATTTTGTTAACTTCTTGATTCAATATTCATGGCCTGATCCAAATTCTTTTGGGTTATTCTGTTTATTTCCGCTGCGCCTACATATGATGCATTGTTCTAGAAAAACCCAACAGTGGTATCAGAGGGAGGTTAAGGTCATGAATGTTGTTTCAGAAGTTTGGTTATTCCAGTACGTGCAAATCTAGGTATTTAGAAGCGTTCTAAATGTCAAGATTTCTTCCTGGAACATCAAAAGTTGATGATTTTTCCAAGGGAAATCGGTGGTGATTTTGAAAAATTGAACCCCGCCAGGAATGTCTGGGATTTCGTGGTTATTTCTAATTGTTAGAAATTGTTGTCTCCATAGCAGTAACCGTCCCTCAAGTGGTTTATGAACCGTTGTATTGTTTTGGATTTTGAATCCAACAATGAGAGACGAGCTTGTCTACTGCTTTAAGTCGAGCTGTCTTTGCCTTTGTCCAATGCATGTAAATCTGAAGATTTGGAAAAGTTCTAAATGTCCAGATTTAGCCCTTTCGTCGATCAAAGGTTGATAGTCCAATGCACATAAGGGATGCATGAGAATTAAAGCAAGCTTGTTTTTCTGTGGATGTGCACATTGATCAAATGTTGATCATGGTTAAGTGTTAACCTATTTTTTAAAAAAAATTCCCTTCATCAAATATTAAGTGTTCGGATGCCTTCCGATGGATGACACTCTTCCTGCCTCGATCGATGAAGTGTGGGCTTGCCAAAGCAAGGTGCATTAAACTATCTTGGTAAGGGTGCGAGCGGATAATTGTGATATCCCACTGTCGACATCGGGTCTAACTTAACTAGGTGACCTCAAAGGTTGAGTGCCTAGAGGCATAGGGTTGGCATGCACCATATGATGGATGCGAATAAGGAGTTATTCACCAGCCATACAAGAATTGCATGAGGATGCAATTGGCAAGCGTTGCCTACCTAAATAACCGCATTATGAGAGGAACGCCAAAGCGGACTCGTGGTGTTGGTGAAATACGGATCTTGTCCACTAAGAGAGTAGCTCGCATGAACTCTCCGAATTGATAGTGAGGGCTATCAGTTTGAATAAAATAGTGGGAGTATTTAATTGAAGTCCAAATTAAAATAAATTGTATTTTGAAATTAAGGTACTGATTAAATTCTGCATGAATTCTTGTAGAATTCCATGGCAAGTGGTTCGCATTCCACCTTGTCCCTGAGAGCTATCCTTGAGAAGGACAAGCTAAGTGGGACGAACTATATGGACTGGTATAGGAACCTGAGAATTGTTCTCACACTACTAGAAAAATGAGTATTAGCCACACTTTTTTTTGCCAGGGTACAAAAATTGTGGCTAATAATATAGTATTAGCCATGATTGTAAAACCGTAGCTAATAATTAAGTTTTAGCCACGACCGCAAAAAAGTGTGGCTAATACTTATGCATTAGCCACGACAATAAAAAAAATCGTGGTTAATATATAGGCAATAGCCACGGCAAGAAAAAAGGTGTGGCTAATATTTAGGATTAGCCACGGCAGAACCCCGTGTTTTCGCGTTAAAGAGGCGCGGCTTTTCTATTTTCCCCCCATCGGCAGTGAGAGGCGCGGCTTTTCCATTCCCCCCCCCCCTCATCGGCTTTTCTATTTCCCCCCCCCCATCTTCTCCAGAGCGATTAGGGCACGGTATCGACGCACGGAGACAAGGACGAGCGGAGCAGGGCCTCCATCTTCTCCTCCAGCAGCGTGCGTGCAAGCGTGGTCACTGGAGAGTAACACCGACTCTTCCGGCGTGAGGAACTCTTGATCATCGACTCTTCCGGCATGAGGATGCTCGCGATGTCCATCATCGACTCTTCCGGCTTGAGGAACTCTTGATCGTCTCTATCATCTCCATTTTCCGATCTCTTATTTTTTTTACATACATTACTCATTCTAGGGCTAATTGGAAATCCCCGTTTATTTCTTCCTAACCTGTTTATCTTATTTTCTTCTGCCAAGGAAAATGCTTGATGCGATTTTCCACATTCTAGGTCGTGGCTAATAATATGGATCATAATATTTGCCACGGCACTATACCGTGGCAAAAGAACCGAAGACCTATATTGGAATACATTTGCTACGAGGAGAAACCGTGGCTAAAACTGTAGGTATTAGCTACGATTGTTTTTGTTCGTGGCAAATACCTTTAGCTACGGCCATTCCGTGGCTAAAAATCTTTCGCCACGCGGCCTTTAGCCACGAATTTTTCCCGTGGCTAAACCGTGGCAAAAGAGCTTTAGCCACGGTTTTAGACCTTTTGCCACGGCAAATTACCGTGGCAAAAAATCTGTTTTCTAGTAATGTCAGGCAAGAGCGAAAGCTCTACGTCTTGGAAGAAGAAGCCCCCGAGGTGCCGACCGGGAACTCGTCCCGTGTTGATAAGGATGCTTATAAGAAGTATACCGATGACGTCTTAGACGTCGAGTGCCTTATGCTTGCCACCATGAACTCTGAGCTTCAGAAGCAACACGAGAACATGGGGTGCAAGAAGATTGACGAGCACCTAAAGAAAATGTTTCAAGGGCAAGCTCGTCAAGAGAGGTTCGATGTCACGAATGCCTTATTTTAGTGCAAAATGGGAGCTCGAGACTCAGTTGGTACTCACGTACTCAAGATGATTGGGTATATTGAGAACCTGGAGAGACTGGGTTTTCCTCTGGGTCAAGAGTTGGCCACAGATCTTATCCTGCAATCGTTGCCGGATAGTTATGAGCAGTTTGTCTTGAACTACAACATGAATGAAATAGACAAGACACTGCCCGAGCTCCTAGGTATGTTGCGAACTGCCGAGATAAATATGAAGAAGTCCAAGCCTGCTAGTCTCATATTGATGGTACATAAAGGCAAGGGTAAGGCCAAGGGCTTCAAGAAGACGAAGGTGGGACCTAAGTCACATCTTGAGCCCAAATCTTCTGCGCTGAAAAGGAAGAGCACCGTGAAGGAAGGGAAATGCCACCACTGTGGCAATGCTGGTCATTGGAGGAGGAATTGTCCTTCGTACATTGACGGTCTGCGGAAAATGAAGGGAGGTATGACTTCCGCTTCGAATATTTACGTTATAGAGATAAACCTTTCTGCTCCTTCATCTTGGGTATTGGATACCGGATGTGGTTCTCACATTTGTACAAATGTGCAGGAACTGAAAGGAGAAGATTGCTGAGTAAAGGAGAGGTGGACCTGCGCGTCGGCAATGGAGCAAGAGTTGCTGCTGTAGCCGTAGGGGTTTACCGTCTTTCTTTGCCCAGTGGGCTTGTAATAGAACTTAATAATTGTTATTATGTTCCGGCCATAACTAGAAACATTATATCCATTTCATGCTTAGACATCATTGGATTTTCTTTTATAATTAAGAACAATTGTTGTTCTATATTTAAGAATGATGTTTGTTATGCTGTAGCTCAATTGTTTAATGGTCTTTATGTTTTGAACCTAGACCATCCGATCTATAATGTAGATAATAATAAAAGACTAAGAACAAATGACTCAAATCCTACATATCTCTGGCATTGTCGTTTGGGCCATATAAACGAGAAGCGCATATCCAAGCTCCATAAAGATGGACTATTGGACTCATTTGATTATAAATCATTTGAGCGATGCGAGTCTTGTTTATTAGGCAAGATGACTAAAGCCCCTTTCACTGGTTATACTGAGAGGGCTGAGGATCTTTTGGGTATAGTACATAGTGATGTATGCGGACCCATGAGTTCTATGGCTAGAGGTGGGTATTTCTACTTCGTTACATTTACTGATGATTTCTGTAGATACGGATACGTGTATCTTATGAAGTGCAAATCCGAAACTTTTGAAAAGTTCAAAGAGTTTAAGAATGAAGTGGAGAACCAATTGGGTAAAAAGGTTAAAGCACTCCGATCTGATCGAGGTGGCGAATACCTGAGTCATGAGTTCTGTGATCATCTACAAGAGTGTGGTATTGTATCACAGCTCACTCCACCTAGGACACCGCAGCATAATTGTGTGTCTGAGAGGAGAAATCGTACTCTGTTAGACATGGTACGGTCGATGATGAGTCATGCAGACTTGCCTGTTTCCTTTTGGGGTTTTGCTTTAGAGACTGCTGCAATGACACTGAATCGCGCTCCGACGAAAACGGTTCTAAAGACACAATATGAGATATGGACTGGGAAGCGTCCTAGTATGTCATTCATTAAAATTTGGGGCTGTGAGGCATACGTACGACGTCAAATGCCTGACAAGCTGGAACCCAAATCAGATAAGTGTTATCTGGTGGGATATCCTAAGGAAACGAAAGGATATTACTTTTACCTACCATCTGAGGGCAAAGTGTTTGTCGCAAGGACGGGTGTCTTCTTGGAGAAAGAGTTCTTGTCAAGAAAGACGCAAAAGGTAGAACTTGAAGAAGTTCAAGAACCACAAGTAGTGAATGAACCAGAATTGGATTCTGAGCCAGGACTACAAGATGTGGTAGCTAGAGAACCTGCTCAAGAGACACAAGTCCTACGTAGATCTGGTAGACCAAGATTTGAGCCTGAGAGATATGGATTTCTCGTGTCTCAAATAGGTAATGTGTTGCTTATGGATCATGATGTTGAACCAGCGACCTACTAAGAGGCTGTGAATGGACCGGACTCCAACAAATGGCTTGAGGCTATGAAATCCGAAATGGACTCCATGTATACAAACCAAGTTTCGAACTTGGTGGAACCACCTGAAGGGGTACGACCCATAGGGTGCAAGTGGGTCTTCAAGAAGAAGACCGACATGGATGGGAATGTACAGACATTCAAAGGGCGACTGGTGGCTAAGGGTTTCAAGCAAATTCATGGTGTCGACTATGATGAGACCTTTTCCCCTGTTGCCATGGTAAAGTCCATTTGGATATTGCTTGCTATTGCTGCGTATTATGACTACGAGATCTGGCAGATGGATGTCAAAACGGCTTTCCTAAATGGAAACCTCCTTGAGGAAGTGTACATGTCCCGAGGGTTTTGTATCCCCAAATAAAGCCACTAAAATATGCAAGCTGAACAGGTCCATCTATGGATTGTAACAGACCTCTAGAAGTTGGAATCTTCGTTTTGATGAGAAAATCAAAGAGTTTGGTTTTGTCAAGAATGAAGATGAACCGTGTGTTTACAAGCGAATCAGTGGGAGTATTGTTGTCTTCCTGATATTGTATGTAGATGACATACTGCTGATCGGGAATGACATACCTACCCTGAAAGTTGTTAAGAACAACCTAGGGAACTGCTTTTCTATGAAGGACTTGGGTGAAGCGACTTACATACTGGGTATTAAGATCTATAGAGATAGATCGAAGAAGTTGTTGGGCTTGACCCAGAGTACGTACATTGAGAAGGTGTTGAAGCGGTTCAACATGCTTGAGTTCAAGAAAGGATTTTTGCCCATGTCTCATGGTGTGAATCTCTCTAAGGACCAGTGTCCAAAATCTTGTGAAGATAAGGACCGCATGAAGTTGATTCCATATGCTTCGGCAATTGGGTCAATCATGTATGCAATGTTATGTACTCGACCCGATGTCTCTTTTGCTTTGAGCATGACTAGCAATCCGTCTGATCACGGTGAATGTCACTGGATAGCCGTGAAGAATATCCTGAAGTACTTGAGAAGGACTAAGGATGTATTCTTGGTGTATGGTGGAGAGGAAGAGCTCGTTGTAAGTGGTTACACGGATGCCAGCTTCCAAACTGATAGGGATGATTCGAAGTCTCAGTCAGGGTTTGTGTTTTGCCTGAATGGAGGAGCTGTGAGCTGGAAGAGTTCCAAGCAAGAGACAGTTGTTGATTCTACAACTGAGGCCGAGTATATCGCTGCGGAAAATGCAGCGAAGGAAGCTGTATGGATTAGGAAATTCATCGGCGAGCTAGATTTAGTTCCTAACATTGATGGTCCTGTAGTTCTCTACTGTGATAACAATGGTGCAATTGCACAATATAAGGAACCTAGATCCCATCAGCGCTCCAAGCACATACTTCGGCGGTTCCATCTTATTCGTGAGATTGTCGAACGAGGAGATGTGAACATTTGCAGAGTGCCGACTGAGGAGAATATTGCAGATCCACTGACAAAGCCTCTTGCCCAGAGAAAGCATGATGGTCATACTAGATCAATGGGTATGCGATACCTGAGTGATCAACTCTAGTGGGAGTCTTGTGGGTTGCATATAAGATATTTATATATTATGTTGGTTGTTTATTATTCATATGATGAATAGTGTACCAATTATTTCTTTTTACAATTAATGACAAGTTCTTTTATTATGATATACTGTTTCTATATGATAGAATAAAATTTGTTATAAATACCCTTAGAATGTTCGCTTCCATAGGACATCAAGTACGTGACTTGAATGTGAGAGCCTATGATTTCGAAGCTTCATTCTTAAAAGGTCCCTGGTCGAGGTATCATCGTAGAAGCTAAGGGTGATGATGATACATTAAGACTAGCATGTGTGTTGACTGATGACCGGTTCTCACAGGTCATGATATTGTGATATCAAGTCATCACGTGGGTACTTGTTAGTGAACAAGTTGCACTGGACAGACCCAACCTGAGACTACTTTGTGGATTGTTACTTAAAAGTGTCACAAGTAGGTCTCATTTGACAATGGTGTTGTGGTCCTTTGACCTGAAGTCACAACATTCATCGAGTGAGGAAGAGCGTGCTTTAATGTCATCTAAAGTCTTCCTTGAAGAAGGTTGATGATAAGGGTGGTCGTTGGGTACGTTACGAATCATTTGGGTGTTTGGGTGTGAGCAGATATGGGATTTGTCCTCCTATATAACAGGAGTTGCATCCATGGGCCCCTTGATGGAATTGGACTGAGAAATGCATGGCCATACTTGGTTGAGTCAATATGTGATATTGAGCTCACCATTCTCTGGAAGTCCGTTCTAGATCAAGAAACTTGGATTGAGCTATAAAGAGGGTGACACGGTCCATGCCTCTAGTTCTTTCCGAATGTAATGCACAAAGGGACAAAGACAACGCTGGAACATTGGTCATAAAGGCTTATGAGTTATGAACTCTTATTGCTTGGGGAGCAATGATGCATTGTTAGATGCCGCTCATTGTTTGTGAGGTTTTTGTTTGATACTTTCAAGATCAAGTGGGAGACTGTTGGAGTTACCATTCTGATCTAGAAGTGGTCAAACATGTAGTCTCACTGCCAACGCGATATGAGCCTGCAGGGTCGCACATAAGAGCATGTGGAGAAGATGAAAGATTGACTGTGTTGGTAAAGGTTACCAATCACCATATAGAATGAGGGAGGTCCAACAAATGTTGCTGTCTGAATTCGTCGGGTTTACACGGATAGAATTCGTCGGAATTCGTCGGATATGATTCGTCGGATTGTTCCGTGGAATCCCGACGAATTGTTACAGAGATCCTTAACTCGGCAAATGTTGCCGTCTGATATGATTCGTCGGATTCGTCGGATTGTTCCGTGGAATCCCGACGAATTGTTACAGAGATCCTTAACTCGGCAAATGTTGTCGTCTGATATAATTCGTCGGAATTCGTCGGATTGTTCCGTGGAATCCCGACGAATTGTTACAGAAACCCCAAACTTCTGTGTGGTCTGCGGATAGCGATTCTTCTAGAAGTCTGTTTATCCTTTGGGTATAAATAGAACTTCTTTTAGGGTTCTCAAGACTAACGAAAGGTTCAGCCGACGGAAAGAGTTCCGCCTCTCGACCGAACCCTAGACGGAAAGTGTTCTGCCGCCCCGTTCGCCTCCGCCGACCTCCTCTCCGATGATTGTCGCCGGTGCTGTTCTTCCTGAAGCGGATCTAGCAGTCCGTGGAAGTGCAAGGTGCAGTTGTTCTCCCTTCCGAGTTGCGTGCGACGTGACTTGGCGTTCTCCCGGCTCGTGTGGACCTCTGTAGAGACGTAGACATAATTCTACGTGAGAACTCTCTTTGCCGCCGACAGGAATCTTCTTCTTGGAGCATCTAGGTTGGATTTGATCCAACTCCGCAAAGGTAATTTTCATACCTAGCAATTTTGTTAACTTCTTGATTCAATATTCATGGCCCGATCCAAATTCTTTTGGGTTATTCTGTTTATTTCCGCTGCGCCTACATATGATGTATGGTTCTTGCGGCGCTTGTAAGCCGGGGGCGAGGAAGCCTCACCCGCTGCAGTCTGTTTGCCCACCCTAGACGAGCCCCCCCACCGGGGACCTAGACGTGCAGGCGTCAGCCGCAGACTGAGCCCGCTGCGGCGCGAGATCTGAAACCGCCGCACCCACATTAGGGGGTTCGCCGGCACCAATCTTTCACCTGCGAGTGCAATATGGGGTCAAAGAAGGCCGGAAGAGGGAAGAAGAAAAGGGTGGAGTGGTAGAACCATGGAGCGAGCAAGGGAAAGGGTTGGTACCTTCGCCTGGGAGAACGGGGGGGGGGGGGGGGGGGGGGGGTGTCGAGCCCTCGCTTGAGGTGGTTGACCTCGAAGTCTTTATTCAGAAAGAATCGGTATAGAGCCCCCTCGGGTCCCTCTACTCGCGGGGCACGGTACGTCTCCTCATCTTTCTGTTGCGGCGAGTACGGGATGTTTCCCAGGTCGCCCTTGATGAAGATGATCCTTGTGATCCAGTGGTGGTTCTTGTTGACGGTCTCGCACACGTTGATCTGTGAGCCGGAAAAGTAGGTGATCTCGTCTGTGTTGGCCTTGTAGGTGAACAGCTTGCAGAAGATGTTCAGGTTGAATTCCACTCGCTCTGAACGGAGAAAGCAAGCGAAGGCGACCAGCATGGCGATCGCGTTCGAGTTGAACTGTTCGGGGACTGCGCCGAAGTACTTGAGAACCTGGCGGACCCCCAACCAGAGCGGCAGCCGCAACCCCGCCTCGAAATGCGAGACGGGGAAGGCGAGCTCGTCGTCATAGAAAGTGTTGATCGCCTCGTCCCTCTCGGGCCGGCGAGCAGAGAATCCCGAAGGAACGTACTCCGCCTTGAACGACGAGAACTCGCTCTCGGACAGGTTCCTGTTGGGAAAGGGGTGCTCGCGGAAGTGCATGACGCACTTAAGGCGACCGTCCGAATCCCCGCTCCTCTTCCTCGTCATTCCTTACTAGGGTGCGAGTAAGCCCAGGGAAGAAGGATGGCGATTAATGCGTTAGGTGAGGGTAAAAATGGTCAGAGGGGAGGGGCTATTTATAGAAAGGGTAGTCGGTGCCTAGGGATTAACATGGGGAGCGCTCTCGCGCAACCGCTCCCCCGATTTTTCGTAGCGTTCGCGCGTGATCGTTTCCGAGCTTCCCTACAATACTCGCGGGCGATCGATAAACTCAATTTTTCAAGTGCTCGCGCGCGAGGTAACATTCAAAAAATCCGAAGAGGCAGCAGAAACCAAACCAGAAGACCACAGGAAATAAAATTATTAGCCAAAAGGCGAGTTCGATTAACCGGTACAGGAATAAAGAAAAAGAACTAGAACAGAGAAGGGAGAGAACGTCAAAGAAATAATCGTGAAGAGCAAGCGTCGCGAGTTCAGAAGGGAAGCCATTTCCACCTTCCGCGCCCCCGCGTCCCTGTCCCCGGAGGGCGGCGCGGGTTAATGTACTCGTGGGCGGCGTCCAGCTCCTTCCGCACTCGCTCCAGGTATCTGTCGGCCGCATCGAAGTGAGCGTTAGGGGAGGTCGCCTCGCCTCCAGACCGCTGCCGCAACTCGTCAGCGAGCATCGTGCAATCTTGTTCCAACGCGTTGAAGCGTTGTTCCGCAACTGCCTCACCAGCGGCCTTGTCCTCCTCGATCCCCCGCAGCATCTGCCCGTACTTCCACAGGATCCCCGCAATACGCGACTGCAGCTCAGCCGGGTCACCCGATTCCGCTAGGAAGGCCTCCACCCTGTCTGTAGAAGGAGTGGGGAGTACTCGCCCATGCCGTAGGACTCGCCCCCGGCCGAGCTCGCTTGATTTCCTGTCAACAACACAACTGATGACGACATCATCTGGCAACCACAACGAGCGTGTGATAGAACGTACCTGGCGGGGTGGGTATCTCCTGCCTGGGACGATGCAGTACGTCAGGCCTCCCTTGAAAGAGTGGAGCAAGTGAGGGGGTCAACGATTTCCCCAAACCCACTCGCGCGAGCTGCGAGCCGGGAGGCGCAGGAGTGGGCTGAGCGGATGCGCCAGCGTTAACGTCGGCGAGCGAGCCGAGACCGCCATCGACAATCCCACGGGCCAGCGAGCGCGCCAGGGAGGAACGAAGGCACATAGTCCCGAAAGTTACTGTCAAAAAGCATTCAGGAATCATAACAAAACATCAAGGAGAAGGCCTCCAGAATTAACTCACCTGGCGACTTCAGGGGGGGTGTAAGGTTTCCCTAAGAGGAGGCACCTTGTTGAGAGAGGGGACGTTACCCTCCATCAGCTCCTCGTGCGCTTCCTTTTGGGCTCCAAGCGCCACCACCCCATTATCGCCCTGCCCCGACAAAAGGCCCCCTTGCAGGGGCTCTCGCAAATCGAGGGCGGGCGAGTCGACGTTGAGGACCAGAGGATCGGGGTTGACCTGTTTCTCGCACGGCCGCACTGTTAGGTCGAATGGGGGGACCTGCGGTTGGCGAGAGCTGGACCCCGACCTGTTCAGGGGGCGCTGCACCTTCTGCCCGTGCCGCATCTTTTTGGGTAGTGGGGTGAGCGACGACCCCGAAACGAGCGAGAGGAGACTCGCGGAGGAGGACTTGTTCTTCTCGCGAATAGCATCTAGCTTATCCTGAAGCTCCTTTGGGATGGACATGTTGATCGGGGAGACGGGGGGAAAATAAGGGAGATCCCCCTTCCCTCCCCCTCTTCACGTATACATAGCACAGTGCGGAGCCCACCAGAAGATTCCCCGGCGTGGGCACTCGACCTTCACCGAATACCCGGGTTGGACTTTTCTTTCTGAGCTTAGGACAATCTCGCAAAGAGCGGGGATTGTGTACAACCCAGTACTCAGCAAAGTCTCTGCTCGCGCGAGCACCAGGGTAGGCGGAGTCGGCTCAGGCGAGCACGGCTAAGCCCAGGCGTGCACTGCAAAGAATTAGTGCCCCCCTTTTTCTTAGCACTCGCCATCAGGCGAGCGCTGCTCGGGCGGGGTACTCGCCTTCGGCGAGTATCCCCTAGGCAAGGTACTCGCCGCCCCTAGGAATGAGTCCTAACTCATCCATGTCTGCAGATAGCCCTCCCAAAAGGCGGAGTTTGGCTGTTGGCAGACCAATTGGAGGGGGGTTTGGTAATTTCAGGTGACAGAACTATGTTATAGGCAGACCATCCATCAAAAAACTATAAATAGACCCCTTGGGGTACCTTTGAGAGGGTTGGATCCTAGTTTTCTGGCCACCCTCGATTTGCCTAGAGCTTCCACATTGCTTGCTGAGATTTCCGGGTGTGCAGTCTGGTGCTCCTTGCCACTCTCTCCAAGGTACCCCCGTCTCAGTCCTGGTACTAGGAGGGGGAGTTCAACTAGAACTTTTGGGTGTGTGGCGGGACCTCCTCGCTGCGACTCAAGGGTCTGTTTTAAGTTCTAAGTTTTCGTCTGGTGCTCCCGCTAAGGAGAAATAAGTGCAAGCTGCCCCTTCGGTCCGAACTCCTCGTCGAGCCGTGGTTTCCGGGCTCGACGCGTTAAACCGTGGTTTTCGGGTTCAACAACACTTATGCTTCATTTCCTTCCCTTTGCGTTAAAAGATTATACTAAGAAATGGTTGCATAGTTTACCCGTCGATTCTATAAGTACTTGGGGTGATTTTATTAAAGCATTTCTTAGAAAATCTTATCCTAATCATAAAACAATAAAGATTAGGAATGAAATAAATAAATTTTCTCAAATTCCTGGAGAAACATTTTGGAAGTAGTTAGATAGATTCAAAAATCTATTAATGTTATGCCTCCATCATGCTATAGAAAAATGAAGATTATGTCAAATTGTTTATGAAGGCTTAAACTTTAACACAAAAACAATGTTAGAATTTATGTGTCTAGGAAATTTTATGGACAAAAGTGAAGATGAGGCTTGGGAATTTTTTGAAAATTTAGCAGAGAAATAGGGCAATGGGAGGAGAATATTTATAACATGTCTAATAAATCGATTAATGAAAAATCAATGACCTATAAAAATGGTATGCATGTTATGGATTCTATTACTGCGTGTAAGGCAAAGATCAACGCACTTGCGTAGATTGGATAAATTATACATTAAGAATAAAAAAGTAACCAAATTTTGGTATGTCCTAATTGTCAGGATCCATCACACATAGGAGAAGAGTTCCCTTATTTAGAAAGTAATTTAAATTATGAACAAATGAATGCTACTTTTCAAAACCCTAAGAATGATCCATATTCTCAATATTATAATCCAGGTTGGAGAAATCATCCAAATTTTTCATGGAAACAAAATGGTAATTCAAACTTTCATTCAGAAAATAATAATAACAATTCTAACTCTAATCCATTAAATCAAAATTTTAAAGAACCACAATTTCAAAATTTTAATAATTTAAACTCTAATCAACAATTTCAACCTCCTGGATTTAATCATAAAATTTCTGATTTAGAGAAAAGTGTAGAAGTTTTAGTGAAAACAACATCACAAACATCTGATGCCCTCACCAAATTCATACAAACATATAACTAAATAATGAGTACTGTTGGATCTTGTGGCGCCCTTAGAGGGGGGGGGGGGTGAATAAGGGTCTTTTAGAATTTTTTATTTTTACTTAAGAATTTTAAAACAAATTTTACTTTACTAAAAATTACTTATAAAAATTTCAAACTAATGTAATTTTTAGAATAAATTCAAACACAAATTTCTAAGTTAAAGATTAAACAACCATATTTGCAATTAAAGAAAAAGTCATAATTTTATAATCATGAAAATTACATACAAATAATATGATCTTAACAATGCTTAAGATCAAGACACAAATATGATATCATCAACATAATTTTTACTTTCCATCATTTTTACAACATAATTACACAACTCTTCATTAGTGGCTCCAAAAATAATATCATCAACATAAATTTATAAAACAATTAAATCATCATCTACTTGCTTAATGAAGAGTGTACAATCAACACCACCCATTTTAAAACCATTTTGTAATAAATATATAGTCAATCTATCATACCATGCTCGTGGTGCTTGTTTTAAACCATACAAAGCTTTTAGCAATCTATATACGCGATTAGGAAATTTTTCATTTATAAATCCTGGGGGTTGTTCAACATAAACTTCTTCTTTAATCAACCCGTTTAAAAATGCAGTTTTAATATCCATTTGCAATAATTTAAATTTTTTATGGCTAGCAAATGCAACAAAAATTCTAACTGCTTTCAATCGTGCTACGGGTGCAAATATTTCATCAAAATCTACTCCTTCAATTTGATTATATCCTTTCGCTATAAGTCTAGCTTTGTTTCTAGTGACCCTAGAGTCACTATCTAATTTGTTTTTGAAAATCCATTTGACTCCTACCACAGGATGATCACAAGGTCTATCTACAAGGATCCAAACTTTATTTCTTTCAAATTGGTTAAGTTCTTCATTCATAGCTAGAAACCAAGATTCATCATTTAAAGCGGTGGCAACATCTTTTGGTTCTATATTTGAGACAAAACATAAATTTGAAAAACTTTCATGTAAACTAGAACGTGTACGTACCCCACTTAATGGTTCTCCAATAACAAGTTCTTGCGGATGATCTTTTGAGAACCTTAGCTCGGTTGGAGGTACATATCCTTGTTCTTCTTCTTCTTCACCATCTTTTTCATCTTCTTTCTCTACTTTTTCTTCATCATTATCATCATCATTTTTCTTCAGATTTTGTTCCACATCTTCTTCATTTTTCTCATTACCTGCAACTTTAGTATTTTCTACACAAGAAATGTTTTCATCAAATTTTACATGAATAGATTCTTCAACTACTTTAGTACGTTTATTATAAACTCTATAGGCCTTGCTAGTTGAAGAATAACCAATGAAAATTCCTTCATCATATTTTTCATCAAATTTGCCTAAGTTATCTTTTGTATTCAAAATAAAGCATTTACAACCAAAAACTTTAAAGTAAGATACATTTGGTTTTCTTTGAAAATAAATTTCACAAGGAGTTAATTGTAATGTGGGACGAATCATGACACGATTAATAATATAGCATGCAGTACTAACGGCTTCGGCCCAAAAATATTTTGGAAATTTAAATTCACAAAGCATAGTACGTCATAATTCTTGAAGTGTTCTATTTTTTCTCTCCACTACACCATTTTGTTGTGGTGTGCGTGGAGCGGAAAATTCGTGTTTTATCCCAAATTCATTACAATATGAAATGAATTTTTCATTATCAAATTCTCCTTCATGATCTGATCTAATGCATTTTACTTTTAAATCAAGTTCATTTTGAATACGTGAAATTAGTTTTACAAATTCATCAAAAGCATCAAATTTTGAATTTAAAAACAATGTCCAACAAAATCTAGAATAATCATCAATAATAACAAACGTATATTTTCTACCTCCTAGACTTTGTGTAGAAATTGGACCAAACAAGTCCATATGTAATAAATGTAAAGGTCTAGTAGTAGAAATAACATTTTTGCTTTTAAAAGATGATTTTGTAAACTTTCCTTTTTGACATGGTGAACATAATGAAGAAAGCTTTCCATTCAAATTTGGCAAACCTTTTATAATTTTATTTTTAGAAAGCTTTACTATACGTTTGGTACTAGAATGTCCTAGTCTCCTATGCCATAATTCAAGTTCATCATTTTTTGAAATAAAACATTTAAGTGTAGAATGAGATAAATCGTGAAAAGTGATTGTATAGACATTGTTTATTCTTGGTGCAGTAAGTACGATTTCGTTTGTTTTAGAGTCAATAATTTTGCAAAGGTTTGAGCTAGAGTCCAATAAAACATTTAGATTTTTATCACATAGTTGACTAATAGAAATTAAATTATGTTTCAAACCTTTAACATATAAAACATTTGAAATTTTAAATTCTTCGTTACCTACTACTCCAATGTCTTTGACTTTACCCTTGCCATTATCTCCAAATGTCACTGTTCCACCTTTCTTCATCTCCAGGCTAAGGAACTTTGATTTATCGCCCGTCATGTGTTTTGAACATCCAGAGTCCAAATACCACACGTCTTCCTTGTTCCTAGCCTGCACGCACACCTAAAAAGATGATGAGAGTAAAGATCTGGTTACCCAAGTGGTCGATCCCATTGTATAGGTGGACGTCTTAGGTACCCAGATTTGTTTAACATTAACTTTTCCTTTCTTCCAACATGAGCCCGAGATGTGACCAAATCGATGACATTTGGCACACACAATGAATGGTGAGGAACCATTTTTCAATGGTTTCTCTGGACTCTTGCTGGTGGAAACATCTTTATGTGTGGACTTAGAAAAATTTTCATTTTGAAAAATAGGTTTTCTGAACCTGGAGCTGTCGCTGGTTCCGACAGCAGCTGTCGGAAATTCCGACAGCTTCCAGAGCTTCCAAAAACGTATCCTAGCCCAAATTTTGCTGTCCCATGACATTGGTTGGCTAAAAGCATATCCAGAGATTTTTTTCCAACACCAAATTTTTCAATTGCCATGTTCAACTCATTTACTTTGGACTTTAAAATTGAATTTTCTTTTACTATCATGCCACATCTATTTGCAACACTTTTCTTATAATTCTCTAATTGAGAATGAGAGGTTTTAACAACTTTTTATAAGTCCTTTTTCTCTTTTAGAAGTTGATCAATTTTTTGATCGGACTTAGAAAAGTGTTTTCAAGTTCTTTTATCCTTGTCGAAGAGTGATCACAATCTTGACAAATTTCCTTCTCGTTCCCAATAGATTTCAAATCATTTGATAACTTTTTATTTACTTTCAAAAGAACTTTGTTTTCACATTTTAAGAAATCGATTTCCTTTAGACTTTTATCCAAAAATTTGCAAGTTTTCATAAATTCAGAATATAAATCATCATAAGATGGAGGAGTTACCTCAATGTCGCTTTGGACACTGCAATCGTCGTCAGATGACGCATTTTCTTTCCCCATCAAGCAGACATTTGCCTCCTCTTCCTCCTGTGTTGAGGAATCACTTTCTTCACCAGACGAAGAATCATCCCAAGTCTCTGCCTTTAACACTTTCTTCTTGTAACTTTTATCGTGCCTCTTTGCTTTTTGCTCTTTCAGATACTTTGGGCACTTGCTTCTGATATGACCAATCTTCTTGCAATGGTAGCACTCCGGTAGAGGACGCTCCTCTTCATTCTCCATTTTTCCTTTGCCTTTTTGGTAGGCAAAATCGTTCTTGTTGAAAATCTCTTAAATGAATTTCTCCTCTCCGGATTTTTCATAAACTTCTTAAAGTTCCTCACAAACAGTCTTTCCTCATCTTCCTCACTTTCTTCAGATTCAGTTTCAACTTCCTTTTTAGATTTCAACGCCAAGCTTTTCTTTTTGGGCTCCAAATTGTACTCTTGGCTTTGAATCAACTCCACTTCATGGGTTTTCAGATTCCCAATGAGACTCTCCAATTGTAAGGTCTTAAGATCATGTGACTCAGAAATTGCAGTCACTTTAGGATTGAACTTCGGGGGAAGTGATCTTAAGATTTTCCTCACTAAATCTCCATTGGAGAAAACCTTACCCAACACCTTTGAATCGTTCACGATTTTAGTAAATCGTGTGTACATTGTATCAATTTCTTCATCCACCTCCATTTTGAATCTTTCGAATTCTGACTCCAGTTGAAATAGCTTTGAATCATTTACCTGCGAAGTACCTTCATGAGTGATTTCTAAAAGATTCCAAATTTCATATGCAGTATCACAAGCACAAACTCTATTAAATTCAGTGCGATCTAGTGCGCAAAATAAAGCATTCATGGCTTTTGCATTGTTTTTACATTTTAATTTATCATTGTCATCCCACTTGTCTTTTGGTTTGACCATAGTTACATATCCTACAACAAATGTTGGGGAAGAATAACTTGTCTCGACCATATTCCAAACTTCCATGTCGAGAGCTATTAGAAAACACCGCATTCGGGTTTTCCAATAGTTATAGTCCGTGCCCGTAAAAAGTGGTGGCCTACTAATTCCTTGCCCCTCTACGAACGCGTGATCGTTGTGCGCCATTACTCCCGGTGATAAAACCGTTTTGGAGTAACCTCGCTCTGATACCACGTGTTGGATCTTGTGGCGCCCTTAGAGGGGGGGGGGGGGGGGTGAATAAGGGCCTTTTAGAAATTTTGATTTTTTACTTAAGAATTTTAAAACAAATTTTATTTTTCTAAAAATTACTTATAAAAATTTCAAACTAATGTAATTTTTAGAATAAATTCAAACACAAATTTCTAAGTTAAAGATTAAACAACCATATTTGCAATTAAAGAAAAAGTCATAATTTTATAATCATGAAAATCACATACAAATAAAATGATCTTAACAATGCTTAAGATCAAGGCACAAATATGATAATAACCATGGTTTATGATAAGCCCTAATAGGCATTGTGGGCTATGACATCTAGGAATTCTTTTTGAAAACTTAAATAAATGTTATAAGAACTCTTTGGTTTACTCCTTCACTAGCTCTACCTCATTATCTGATAAGACCTAATGGGCATTGTATGTTGAGGCACCTAGGGAGCCATCTTATATTATTATTGGGGAACATTTTGTTTTAGCTTTTCTGGAATCATAGCTTACTTTAAAGTATTCATGAAGCTCATGTGATAAAATGATCATCTCTAAGACTTTAATATACTTATTCTACAATTTCAATATTAAGAGAATTTTTTAACATGTCCTTACAAATTTGTCTTTTGCACTAACTTAGGTTATTTTTCTCATAAATTGAGCTTATTTACAACCTCTAGATTATGAGATTGAATAAAAAACAATTGAGCTAAAAGTGTTTCACTAATATTGTAAAATTAGCTCTCTCGCATAGAATTGTCGATGTATTATCTAAGATATATATGTAATTAATATTTGTTTAAAGGGTGAGAAAATTTGACTACATGTTTATGTCTAGATCTAAAGGCTTGAAAATGAAATTATTTGTCCATGTTTGTTATTGAATTCGAATGTTCTATTATGAAATACTCACGCACTTGCAAACTGAGGTTTGAATTTTATGGGTGTAATTCATTGAAAAACCTCACGAGACACTACTCATCCACTAGGGTGACTTAGGGGTTTAAAGGCTTATTGCACATGCTAAGTGTAATCGTATATTCTACGAAAAGAATATTTATCTAGTTATTTTTGCTCGAGACGAGAAAAGCGTGAAGTGTATAGGGGTAATGAAATCACCAAAATACATTTATTTCATAGTATTTTATGTTAGATTTTATTTAAAACAATGTTTTTCACGATATTTTTGTTTAATTGTATGTGCAGGTTCCAATTAAAAAGGAGAAACAAGGGGAAAAAATATAGCAAATTTGGTTAAAAATTTTGATATTGGAATACACAAGAACGAGCTACAAGGACTGCAAAATTCAAGATTACAAGCAGACGGTCATGACGAATGAAATTATCCAACGCCTATTTGCCACCCATTTATCCAGTGCCAATGATTGGCACTGATTAAATCGGTGTTATGGATCTTTTCTAGTGATAGGGGTAATGCTTATATCTGCTAAGGATCGCAATATTTTTTCGGGTATTACCTCCATCCAGCTTTCAGCTACTTAGGGTTGACGACTCAAGGCATCACTTACCTTGTTAGCTAGTTGAGGTGGTATTGAAGGGCAAGGTCATAATCGCAAGGGAATTCTAACCATCAGTGCTGGCAGAGGTTCAACTCTTTCTGAGCGAAGACGTATTTGAGACTCTTGAGATCGAAAAAGATCTCACACCTAACTTTGTGTAATTAATATCTTCAGGTCTTGAGTGAAAAAACTACTTCGCCCAATTCCAAGTTGTGGGATGGGTAGTTAAGCTCATGCGGCCTCAGTTGCCGAGATGCGTAAACGACTACCTTACTGTGTAGTATCAACATGTCTCTTAATCCTTTCAAGGATGTGCCAGTGTATATTTGGAATCTTTCTGTTCATGAAGGAATCTTAAGAATTAGGGCATAGGTTAAGCGTTTCTAAAATGCTGCCTCGCATTTGGGGGTCCACCAGAATACAGATTCCTTCCTCGTGAGGGCAGTGAGGAGTAGATCAATTTTAAGAAGCCCTCCACAAAGTTCCAATAGTATCCGACGAGTCTGAGGAAGCTTCTGATGTCCTATGCCAATTTTAGTGGGGGCCAATTTCGTACGGCTTGTACCTTTGTCTGGTTTACTGCTACCCTATTATTGTTGATGGTGAGCCCTAGGAATCCCATCTTCTTAAGACAAAAATCGCACTTGCTAAATTTGGCGAGGAGACAGCGTCCTTGCAGCTTGAGTTACACCATCTGAATATGCATTATATGACAGGCTTTTCTCCTCGATAGATAAGGGCATTGTCAATGAAGATGATCACGATGTGGCTTAGATACGACTCGAACACCTTGTTCATCAGTACCATGAAGGCAGATAGCCTGTTGGTTAGCCCGAAGGGTATTACCATGAACTCATAGAGGACGTATCGGGGCTAAGGCAGTCTTGGGGATATCCTTCTCTCGCATCCGAAGTTGGTAATAACCCGATCATAGATCCATCTTGGAGGAGACAGATGCACCTTGAAATTTATCAATAATTCATAGATTCTTGGAAGGGGCGGGTATTCTAAATGGTGAGTCGGTTGAGCTTCATGTAATCGATGCATAATCGTAGCGACCAGTCCTTTTTCTGGACAAATAACACTGGGGCTCCCCACAATGGGGAACTCGAGCGGACGAATCTTGTATTGATCCATTTTTGAGGTTGAATCATGAGCTCAGCTCAGTTCCTTTGGGTCCACTCGGTAGGGTGCTCGGGACACTGGTTGAGCTTCGGGCATAGGCTTGATTTGAAAGTCCACCTCCCATTGTGGGGCAACCCTGAGAGGGACTCTTGGAAAATGTGCGGAAAGTCTCGAATGACTGAAACCTTGGTGAATATTTTAGTCTTATCCTTCATTCTAAGTAAACAAGAAATACCTTGTCCCTGCATCTGACTGACTTATCAGTGTATGCATAAGTTAATACTATACATGAGACAAACAGAATGCCTTTTAGGGTATTGGACTGTCCGATCGGGTTTTGGAGGTTGATCTCTCTGGTCGAGCAATTTTTGGGCATTGTGCTCTGCCAACCAATCCATCACTGGGATGATGTTGAAACAAGTTATTGCCAAAACGGTCATTTAGACCTCAAATTCCATGTATCCTAGCAGATCTTAGATCGAACACTTCTCCGTAGAGCTCATATCTGATCCGTCCGGAAGTCATAGTCGAATCGACAACCTAACCGATCGGGCAACATTTGTCTTGGATGAGATGAAGTCTCGAAATACGAAGGAGTGAGTGGCTCCCACATCAAAAAGAGTTTTCACAGGCTGACCTTCTACTATTAATCAACCAATCGCCATTTCAGGGGATGGTCCTTGTTGTAAATATAGGGCATGGGCCTCTAGTGGCGCAGCTCTGCCATCTCTAGGTCGGTTCCCCCTGCCTGGTTGGCCTCTGCACCCTCCTTGTTCTCATTTTCTATTTGCAGTTACGGCTCCCTACACAACTCCTAATCCCGGCCTTCTCGTGGCCTACAGGCAGGAAGCTCAAATATGTCAGGGATGATGGCACAAAAGCAGTTTCATGTGAAGGGATCTTCTCGTCGTAGTATCAGGGCTAGCTAGGGTGCTTGCCGATATAATTGATGATGGTGGGGTTGTCCCTAATCACTGGTTTGTCATTAAGAGGCTGCCTCTCTTCCTCGTCATCGAGGGGCCCTCTATATGCCACATTTGTTGTTGTGCCACCGTCAACTGGTCCATTTCCAAAGCGGCGGCATGGGTAGCAATGTTTTGAAAGGAAGTATTTGTAATCATGATTAGGGCCTGACAGAGGTCATCACGCATACCTCGATAAAACCTAGCATCTTTGTCTTTGTCCGTTATTGCAAGTATCCCCACAAAACGGGCTAAGTTGATGAATTCCTTATGGTAATCTGGTACAGTTGATGCAGGCCACCACGTTCACTATGCCCACTCGTATCGTAACTAATTAATCGCGCGACACTAAAGAAGAATGATGCAAATGCAAGCCGCACAGTGCAAGTGCACCGGACTAGGCAAGGAGAAACTCTTGCCACACGAAGGTTGTCAAACCTCTTGAGATCTCCCAAGGGCGATGAGTCAATGTTTGATCAAGCAAAAGGACGAATGTTCGCGTCCGGACAAACGATTGTGTTGTACCAAAGAAGATCCTCCGAAAGCAAGACTTCGGAAAATAGGAAGATCTTCCCCAACAAGAGCAAAAGAGGTTCGCCACTCCTCGTCGAATAAACGATAAATCCTAGAGAGTTCCACTAACCAAATGAAAATAAAAGCGAGCAAATAGCGGCGAGAAAATCCGTCACAGATCTATACCACCACAAATAACCCTTTAAGAGAAATTATCACAATTAGTAGAGACGCGTTACCCTTCCCGGAATCGTAGATCCGGGTCGTAAAACTCCTAGATCGTTCACGGTGGTGGTCGCCGGAGTAGAGCCCTTGAAGTAGAGCACCGTCGCCTCCAAATCCGTCCGCCACGAGCAAGTCCAAATCCGGGGCTGTTTTGTGGAGGATGGCCTTTGAGTGGTGGAGCAAGGAAGGGGGGGGGGGCTGTTTGTGTGCTGGCCGAACTGGGAGAGGAGAGGCTTGGGCGGCTGTTTAGAGAGGGGGTTGTTGGCTTGGAGGAGGAGGCGACCAAGGGAAGGGAAGGGGAGAAGGAGGTGGTCGGCCTAGGTGCTGGCCGAAACCCTAGAGGGAGGGGAGGAAGGGAAGAGGAAAGAGGAGGAGGAGGTGCGGCTCGTTGGGGGGCGCCGAACCAGCGACGGGAAGAGGGGAAAGGGCGACCACGAGAGAGAGAGAGGAGGCGGCCTCCTTGCCGATCGAGGGAAAGAGGGGGAGAGGGGGAGTTCGGCCCCTAGCCGATCGAGAGAAAGAGAGGGAGAGGAATAGGCGGCCTCCTTGCCGATCGAGAGAAGGAGAGGGAGAGGGGGGAGTCGGCCCTTGGTCGATCGAGAGAAACGAGAGGGAGAGGGGGGGAGTCGGCTGCAGCTTAGAGAGAAGGGTTAGGGTTTGTTTTCTTCTTTTTTTCATCAAATCTATCTAATTAGAATAAAGTTAGCCTATTTATAAGCTTACAAGCATATGGCGGCTAAACGCAGCCCAAATGATAAACACAGCAAAGGCCGGCTAAATGCAGGCCAAATTAAAACAGTCCCAAAATAATAACATAAGTAAATATGATAAGCGACGCAGATAAAACAAGTAGACGGGCTCCGGGGAAGATCTATGGTGGGTCTTCAACGTCATCCAAATCCACCTTCAAGTGTGAAGGGGGCTCCAAATCGTCGTCTCGTCCCGTCCGATCAAGTGGTGGAAGTGGAAGCGACGATGGCGGCCGTCGCGGATGGAGTGCTCCAACATGAACCGTGTCGACTCGAACATAGTCCATCAAGCCGGCTCCAATAAGCTCGTGGCATCTTCCATCATAGTCTTCAAATTTGCCGCCGCGATCAAAGTGATGCGTCGACGTGGAATCACGAACACGATCACAACCATCCGGTGGGTCCTTGCCTCCATCAATCCTCCCCCACTCAAAAACACTCATCACCGATGAGTGGGAGTGAAGGAACTGGTGTAGCCGAGCAGCAACCTGTAGAAGTACGTCCGAGGGGACGGGCCGTGAGGGTGGCCCATCCGGCCAGGGCGGCAGGAAGTAGAAAGGGGCCCAGCTTGGCCCCAAAGAAATGTCCACCTGTGTCAACCTGTCAAGCAAAAAGTAGAGCCCAAAGGCCTTGATCATAACATTGGAAAAAGAAGGGGAAAGTGCTAAAACATCAATAGACATCATACCTCCAGAGATCACCATGAGCGTGAACGACATGCAACCCAGCTCACCTCTCAACCAATAAGAATTTTTAGTGGAGGGAAACGAGAAGAAAGCTAAATGTAGTGGCTCTAGAAAAAGCGAAGAACATCTCGAAACACTAAAAATGGGGTTGGAGCCCCGCTCAGCAAAAAATTTCGATGGTAAAGTGAAAGTTTTTAGCATTCCAAATATTCGACGCAAAGTACCGAAACTACTAACATCGCTCTCTAAATTGCCAAGAGGCAACAGTCTAGGGGAAAAATCCACTAAAACCGAATCGAGCATAAATCGGGATGCTCCATGGGGTGCGGTGAAAATAGAGTGAATGGACCCAAGTGGGTCGGCTAGCAATGCAACATCAACTCTAGGTGAGTGAAGACATCGTGGAACATATGATAAGTCATAATATAAACTTAAATCTATGATCGTCCTAAGGGGTGGTGGGTCCGTGGGTGGAAAAGGACTCCAACAATTCGTGACTTCGTCCCCTAAATTTATTTCGGATATGCTAGCTCTCCTAACGTGAGTGGTGTCATGATCACAAAGCCTTGGGTGATCATGCATAGTAGAGTCAGCTAACATAGGCAGGATAACCCAACAAAACCACTCAACATGCCCAGCGGGAGTAACGGGTTCCATGCCGTATTTCAAGAATGGGACTGACGTAGGGGGAACCCAGGTAACCACAAAGGGGTGAGGGATCAGCGGGGGAGCTAACACTAGTCTAGAGTCCAGTGCAGAAAATGTGTTGACACGAGTACTAGTGACAGAAAATGGATTGGACCGTTTGTCCTCTCCCCTGAATGGCACTAAAATATCACGAGCACTCATCCCAAGATCAAAAGTGCGAGGAGTAGTTAAGGCTAGCCCTACCTCCTCAACTATCTCAACATCAGTACCCGAATCATTCAACCCATTATCAAAAGTATCCTCAACCTCCAGAATGACATCGGGATGGCCAACAGATGGCTCCCTAAGGCTATCAGAATCATGTGGAGGTTGGCTAATCAGACTATCCTCAGACTCAAATATTAGCTCATCCGTGGGTAATTCAGCAGGGGCTATAATGTCCACGGGCTGGCTAAGACTAATAGGGTCGGGTCCGAAGGTTTGGCTCGGTGTGCTTGCCCCAGATGGGATAACACATACAAGGGGCTGATTTTGACTAAGGGTGTCAAAATCCCCATGTGTGTCAATACCGGGTGGTGTCGACTCGGTCGAGCTACATGTAACGGTCCAGGCCCGCCAACACGGGACCCAGCTGGACCGCCGGCACCCTCCCAGCCCAGGCCCGCCAACACGGGACCCAGCTGGCACCGGAAGGGTTCAGCCTAACCAGATGGTCTGCAGACCATGCACCCCAACCCCTTTCTGTCCCACCACAGGGCACAGTGGGTTGTTGGAGACCGCAGTCTCCCTTCGATGAGAAGTGATTCTGTTAAGCGCCCCTACGGGGACTTCCCAGGAGGTCACCCATCCCAGAATTGCTCCAGCCCGAGCACGCTTAACTATATAGTTCTTTCACTTCTCATCACCAATTGACCTGCAACTCAATTGGTGATGAGAAGTGAAAGAACTATATAGTTAAGCGTGCTCGGGCTGGAGCAATTCTGGGATGGGTGACCTCCTGGGAAGTCCCCGTAGGGGCGCTTAACAGAATCACTTCTCATCGAAGGGAGACTGCGGTCTCCAACAACCCACTGTGCCCTGTGGTGGGACAGAAAGGGGTTGGGGTGCATGGTCTGCAGACCATCTGGTTAGGCTGAACCCTTCCGGTGCCAGCTGGGTCCCGTGTTGGCGGGCCTGGGCTGGGAGGGTGCCGGCGGTCCAGCTGGGTCCCGTGTTGGCGGGCCTGGACCGTTACAAAAAGTGCAATCCAACATGTCAAATTGGTCAAAGTAGCTCATTTAGAGCCAATCAACCCTTACCATGTCAAATTGATCACACCCCTAGGTTTAGAATACCATTATAGACCTAGTGGACCCAAAAGCCCCATCATGGGACCCCCAGGGGTGCAAATTGACCAAAATGCCCTTTTTAGGTCAAAATGACCTTTCTTCTCAAAGTACCCCAATTGACCTTCACCACATTAAATTGACCTCACCCATAGGGCTATCATGTCATAGGGGAGCTAGTGGACCAAAAAGCCCCATGACCAAGTCAACCCTAGGGCTCAATTTGACCAATGTCAATTTAGCCTATTTTGGTCAAATCATCTTAGATTGGGTCAACCAAGAACCATATGACCAAATTGACTCCACCATTAGTTCCTAAACTTAATTTAGAACCTATTGAACCCAAAAGCCCCATCCTAGGGTTCCCCAATTGACCAATTTGACCAAAAGTCAAAATTGCCCAATTTAGGTCAAAATGCTCAAACCTAACCCAATCTCTTTGGGCTAGCTCAATTGGATGGTCAACCAGCCCATGTGGACCATCATTAAACTCAGGAGAGAGTGTAGAAACCGACCATGGTGATTAGGAGAGAGAAAATGGGGGTTTCACCATTTTTGGGAGAGAGAGAAGAGGCCATTCATGGCCATTAAGAGGTTTTACCTCTTGGCCCCCCAATTGATGCCTCCATTCAACTCCTCAGCCAGCTGGGAGAAGTTTCCATCAGTTACACAAGGGAATTAAGGCAAGGAGAGGAAGAGGGGCCGGCCTTGGAGAGAAACCGAAGAAGCCATTAATGGCCATGGAGCTTAAAGCCATCACCACCCCCAATCGAAACCCCCTTCACCTTCAGAGACCTGAGAGGAGAGAAACCCCCAAGCTTCCAGAGGATTTCGTGCACTGTAGGAAGGAATTGGCATGGCTTCTCAACCGACAGCAGCTCCCATGGTGTACTCGAGGTTGACCCGACGGCAAGCCCTCCAGCAGGTCCCGTTCTCCTCCCTGAACTCTAAGGATTAGATCCAAATCGACGGCGGCTCGATCCGTGGCCAATTGGCCGGGAATCAAGCCGGCCTTGCCCCCCGTTGATCGGGTTGGGTATCCTCTTACAGAACGCGATTCCGGCCACCTCCGGCCGATCAAACACCGCTCATCGCCGGCCCCCACCTCAACGGAGGTGGTGGTGGCGTTGGTCGGCCGGGGCGGCGCTCAGGTGGCCGGGAAATCACCTATCAAGGCGGCCAAGGCGCGGTAAATCTCAGCCGCTGATTTCTTGGGGACGATGACCCGGCGCCGCCCGATCTGCTTTAAGATTCGTGCTAATTTAATTCAATCCTTATTAATTCTGTGATTAAAATGCAGCCTCTATTTAAATCTGGGAAAAATACTTAGAGGCCGAATCATGAAAAGTGGTCAACATAGAAAATGTAGCCCTTTGGGTCTAGTTTCATACAAAATTGAGATCACTCAATTTGGAGTCCTGGTTAGGGCTCAGCACTCATTCTAGTGGAGGCTGTCTTTAGGGCTAATCAGAACTCATTTTTGATGCCCACCCCATTATAGAACTCCAAATGACTTGATTTTTGGGGTGTAGTCTAGTCTTGTGCATACTTAGGTCATGTCCAAAGATCACAAGGATTGGAGAAGTTTTCTTCTTAATTTTTGGGAAAGACCAATAATCCTAGCTTAACCTAATTAGGTGTCCTAAACACCTCAAAACCCTTCCAAACTTGGATGGGTGGTCCTAAGGGGTATGTATAGGCCCTGGTTAAAATATCATGATTTATGGAGTTGTTTTGGTAGGGTATTCCACCAAAATAGCCTTAGGCTCCCTAGGTTTAGGCAAAACTTTGGGTGAGTGCCCCCACTCTTCCACAAGGTCTTTTGGCTCCATATTTGGGGTGCACCTCACCCTCCCCCATGCCAGCCTCTGATCCAAGTTTGGTGGCCATTGGAGGGGTTTTGCCCTAGTAAATCAAAAAGGGGCTAAATTGCTATTTGCACCCCAAATAGGTACCCATTGGAATTCCACTCCCCACCAAATGTTGGTAGGATTTTGGGTGGTCTTTCACTGACCCATGGTCAGTATAGTGAGTAGCATGGACATGGGCAAGGTAGGGAGATCTTTGAGACTAGTTTCACTTAAAGGTTATGTTTAGGGTAAAGGTAAACCTAAGCTAGTTTTGGAGTGTGGAGGGGTTTCCTCCCACTGATTGTTGGGGTAACTTTGGTCACTGCCTTGGGAGGTAGGAGGCACCCCAAGGAGCCACTTGGGGTGGGTTAGGACCTATTGTGCCCATGAATCCTAATGGTTGAGTTATTTATATATGTGATGTGGACTTAGCTTGTTCTACTAATCAGTTTAGCTTACTTTTCTTGTGATCGATTTGGCCGGCAGGATCGGCATTTTGTAGTGGCGACCTTCTCGAGCGAAGGTGTCACCGCAAAACGGCGGTTCTGGGCCTAAGACCCGGTGGTTTTTGCAAAAAAAAAAAATAGGGTCTTACACTACAAGTGTCTCCAGATGAGACCGTGGGCTTCTTAGGTGGAGGGGACCTGAGGGAGATACGCTGACCATTATACATGAAGTCTAAGGTGTCATCGTGGTCATCGTAAAGAATATCATGATGAGCGAGCCAAGGGTGTCCCAGCAGTACATGAAAGTCCTTCATGGGAAGGACATCGCACCAGACGTGCTCAGAATAGGCTTTGATGGCGAGGGGCACCAAACATCGTCGGGACACTAACACAACGCTCTCATCAGGGCATATGAGCCGATATGGGTGAGGATGTGGTTCAGTGGTCACCAACATCCTAGACACTGCATTCTCCGTGATAGCATTTGTGTGGCAGACGCTATCGACAACAAGCCTGCACCACTTCTCACCGTGTTTAAAATTTAGTTTAAATTGGTGCGTCGGGTCACGGCTGAACCTAATTATCTTCATAGAGCAGGCCCGTGGTGTAGTTATACGTGAACGGGGCGGGGGATACCCCGGGTTCAGCCTAGTAGTCACTACTAGTGAAAAACTTAGGTGCTGTCCAGTATGAAAATTACGAGCGTTTGAATTTTGTAGCCACCTAAACCTTAATGAAACTGAAATATTTTTTTATTTTAATTCTTATATCCTGACTAAGAACCTACAGAATTTTTGTTTGCTGATTCCGACGAAATTTTGAAAATCGCTATTTGCACACCAATGCTAAAAATTCAGATTTTGGCAAAACGGTGCACACCCAAGTGAGGGCGAATGGCCTACGGAAAAAGTAAGGATGGTGTCGATTGAGAAATCAACACAACCTCGCTTTGATACCAAATTGATGCAGGTCACCACGTTCACTATGCCCACTCGTATCGTAACTAATTAATCGCGCGACACTAAAGAAGAATGATGCAAATGCAAGCCGCACAGTGCAAGTGCATCGGACTAGGCAAGGGGAAACTCTTGCCACACGAAGGTTGCCAAACCTCTTGAGATCTCCCAAGGGCGATGAGTCAATGTTTGATCAAGCAAAAGGACGAATGTTCGCGTCCGGACAAACGATTGTGTTGTACCAAAGAAGATCCTCCGAAAGCAAGACTTCGGAAAATAGGAAGATCTTCCCCAACAAGAGCAAAAGAGGTTCGCCACTCCTCGTCGAATAAACGATAAATCCTAGAGAGTTCCACTAACCAAATGAAAATAAAAGCGAGCAAATAGCGGCGAGAAAATCCGTCACAGATCTATACCACCACAAATAACCCTTTAAGAGAAATTATCACAATTAGTAGAGACGCGTTACCCTTCCCGGAATCGTAGATCCGGGTCGTAAAACTCCTAGATCGTTCACGGTGGTGGTCGCCGGAGTAGAGCCCTTGAAGTAGAGCACCGTCGCCTCCAAATCCGTCCGCCACGAGCAAGTCCAAATCCGGGGCTGTTTTGTGGAGGATGGCCTTTGAGTGGTGGAGCAAGGAAGGGGGGGGGGGGGGCTGTTTGTGTGCTGGCCGAACTGGGAGAGGAGAGGCTTGGGCGGCTGTTTAGAGAGGGGGTTGTTGGCTTGGAGGAGGAGGCGACCAAGGGAAGGGAAGGGGAGAAGGAGGTGGTCGGCCTAGGTGCTGGCCGAAACCCTAGAGGGAGGGGAGGAAGGGAAGAGGAAAGAGGAGGAGGAGGTGCGGCTCGTTGGGGGGCGCCGAACCAGCGACGGGAAGAGGGGAAAGGGCGACCACGAGAGAGAGAGAGGAGGCGGCCTCCTTGCCGATCGAGGGAAAGAGGGGGAGAGGGGGAGTTCGGCCTCCTAGCCGATCGAGAGAAAGAGAGGGAGAGGAATAGGCGGCCTCCTTGCCGATCGAGAGAAGGAGAGGGAGAGGGGGGAGTCGGCCCTTGGTCGATCGAGAGAAACGAGAGGGAGAGGGGGGGAGTCGGCTGCAGCTTAGAGAGAAGGGTTAGGGTTTGTTTTCTTTTTTTTTCATCAAATATATCTAATTAGAATAAAGTTAGCCTATTTATAGGCTTACAAGCATATGGCGGCTAAACGCAGCCCAAATGATAAACACAGCAAAAAACCGGCTAAATGCAGGCCAAATTAAAACAGTCCCAAAATAATAACATAAGTAAATATGATAAGCGACGCAGATAAAATAAGTAGACGGGCTCCGGGGAAGATCTATGGTGGGTCTTCAACGTCATCCGAATCCACCTTCAAGTGTGAAGGGGGCTCCAAATCGTCGTCTCGTCCCGTCCGATCAAGTGGTGGAAGTGGAAGCAACGATGGCGGCCGTCGCGGATGGAGTGCTCCAACATGAACCGTGTCGACTCGAACATAGTCCATCAAGCCGGCTCCAATAAGCTCGCGACATCTTCCATCATAGTCTTCAAATTTGCCGCCGCGATCAAAGTGATGCGTCGACGTGGAATCACGAACACGATCACAACCATCCGGCGGGTCCTTGCCTCCATCAACAGTCTTTTCCCCTTGATGAATTAGTAAGAAGCACTCTTGCAACTCAGCTCGGTCATTATCGGGTATGAAGTGTTCAAAAAATACTTCTGAAAATTCTCCCCTTGAGATAGTGCTGAGTGGGAGGCCTGCGAAAGTGAAACAAATAGATGCCCTCCACCAATCACGGGCATATCCCTCAAGTAGGGTCACAACCAAGGATACTACGAACACTTTTGGGCATCTCATCCTTTTTAGCAGTTTCTCGACTCTTTCTATCCATTCTTTCGTCTACATAGTTATCTCGATACCTCGGTAAGCTGGAGGTCTCAACCCTCGGAAGGTCATAATTTGTCGGACCTATGAACAAACTGTTGTTGCTAGGCAATGGCAGTCTAGAACATGCCTAATATGGCTGCGAGGGTTTGTCAAAGCCCTGTCTCAGCAAAGGGGACTGCAAGAACAGGTGGTGGAGTCGGAGGGTGGTGTTGATCTCTCAAAGAAGATACTCGACTCCGGTATCTGGAGGAGAGATAAGTGAGGAGTTAGATGTTTGCAAAGTAGGGGATTTGCAAAGCTGAATAAGCAGAAACAAAGTGTGTGAGGGTACGAAAATGTGCAGACTAGAATCCTTAAGCTTTTATCCTAGGGTCCACCAGGCTTCCGCTACATGGTTCGTCCCAAACCAAGGAACGAAGTGTGGGACGGAAGGAATCTTAGGCTTCCCACATGAATAAATCCTGAATGCTCTGATTACCATTGTAAGACCCTCCCCCTAACCACAGACCGGGTCAGGTCGGAGACGGGCATTACTTCCCTAGACGGACACCATATATTTTTAAGAGGCAACGACCCACTCTCAAATCACGGGATGGTCGCCTTATCAGGATATGGAATAATCATCACATCACATCATATCACAAACGGAAGCAAATTTAGAAACCAACCATATATATAATTGAGGCTATAACCAAAAGTTTATACAAGCGGCCCATTGAGCTAAAGAAAACTACAACACACTCTCTCTGCTTCTACCAAGCTAAGGGCTCACATCTCTCAGGACCAGAGACATGACTGGTGCGTCTGCCCGTGCGAGATATGAGGCAGGTACGCTCTCATGTTGTAACTAGGCTATACGCTGCTCCATCTTCTGTGAATGGTTATTCAATAACCGTTAGTCACAGACTAAGTGGATACACACCTCCTCCCCAAGATCCCTAACTTGGGGAGGGGAGTGAGCCTCAAATAAGTTAATAATATCTGAAGCATAAGATTTAACAAAAACATATATGTATATAAGCATATATAAACATGAAGTGAAGCTGGGCGCATAGGCTGGATGACCACAACAATACATAATTGGAAAGCAGCAGTATAATTATCAATTATCAAGAAGAGATCTACTATCAAACACACAATCACGCAAGTGTTCACAACTTGCAGCAATGCATGTGTTCACAACCCACAACCATACCCTATGTCGACATAGTTGAACCGCTTCTCTTCCAGCTAGGTAGCGAGCCCTGGGGGTCTAACCGATGTGGTCGTCAGTGATAGTGGCCAGTCCTGCCACTTCTGGGTGTGGACGTACTGCACTACCCAGGCCCCAACGCACAACTCAGTGTACTCCTGGACGTAGGAGGCGTCCGACAATCACTAAATTTATCAAACAAGCAAAGGGACTCAGTGGGGCATATAAACACAATCAAGCTCATGGGGTACACATCTCCCCATCGCCTTGAGTCGTCAAACTTCCCGCATCGGTAGGTAAGGTCTACGGGCATGGCCGACCCGCCACTTTTCACTGTAAGCAATTAACAAGCATTTCAAAAAAGTAAATAACTGGTACCTTTTGGGTCTGCGGCGGCTTGCCCTAGTAGACAAGAAATAATTCAAGCAGGCAGTTGATTCACATATAACATGATTGTACTACTCAACTCTTGACGAGGAGTGAGGGATCGAGGGAGCCCATTACTTGGAGGAATACATCATCTCTAAGTTAACCCTAACTATGGCTCAACCAAATAAACCGCTTACCCGAGCGAGACCCATAATAAAGTGCAGAATTAGAAGCATTAGTAATATTGCAGTAAGAAAATACAGTAGATGAAATGTTGTTGTAAGTAAAGTACAAAAAGGAAATGTTGTAATTAAAATGTTGAATAGAAAAAGAACTGTTGTAAATAAGATATTGAACTGAAATAAGAGAAGTACTCAAAGAAATACAGTAATTAGAATGCAAAATAAAAGAATAGAGAATAAGAATAGATCAGTTCTGCAGTTCCATATTCAGTTAAGGAGGCAGGTTCAGTATCTTGCTCCGTTCATAGGAGGCTTCTCCATTCATAGGAGACAAGTTCTGTTCATCACTCTGTTTGTAGGAAGCTTATCCATTCATAGGAGGCAAGTTATGTTCTTCACTCCGTTCATAGGAAGCTTCCCGTTCATAGGAGGCAAGTTTTGTTCTTCACTTCTTTCATAGGAGACTTTCCCGTTCATAAGAGGCGAGTTATGTTATTCACTCCGTTCATAGGAGGCGAGTTATGTTCTTCACTCCGTTCATAGAAGGCTTCTTCGATCATAGGAGGTAAGTTCTGACAATTCTGCGGCGAGTTCTTCATATTTTATTGTGTTAGGGTCTGTCGATTATTTGAGTCAAATATTTGTAGTTGCATCTTCTTAGGGTGGCTTATCGGATTTGCGTTAATCTGGCATCTTTAAAGTAGGCTCGAGTTATTTCAATTTATTAAAATATTAGGAATGCCTCACAAATTTCCCAAGCACTTCCAATGCATGTATTTGACCATCAAGAACCTCTCATAAAAATATAAGATATTTTAATCAGATAATTTTTTTGCCTCTATTAACTTTAAAGTATCCTCGAGCCTAACTAAAACCCCCAAAATAGCAAGAATGCTTGAACAATTCTAAAAATTCATCAAAGCATGCCCTTAGTAAATATAAATCACCCATAAAAAGATTAAGATATTTTAATTGGAAAAAATTGACTCTATTAATTTCCAAAGATGAAATCCAACATTTTAAATACTTGAAAAATATCACAGTTTAACCAAAAATGTCCAAATCGTTGTAAAGTTTGTACGAGGGTTCTAAATATCACTGTGAATCTTATTAAATTTTTATGAGCATTTTAGGTTCCTCAAATTAGCCAAATAAATAATATTTTAATTTTTAAAAATACCAAATAGTGTCAGAAAAATCCCAAATTTTTATAAGGAGTATATATCCTCAAAAGAAACATTTTTATGTTAAAAACTTTTCAATTAGGGTCATCTATTATCCTTAGAAAAATCCTAACCATTAAATAAATTTTTTTTATAAAATTATCAAAAACGCATATACGCCAGTGCCACTTGCGGGGCTCCTCCACCGGCGACTGGCTGGAGGCCAGCCGTGGCTCCGCCCCGGCCGACTCGTCGGGGGCCGACGATCCCTCTGTCGGTGGTCCGGCGGCCTGGCGCCGCCGATCGCCATTAGAAAAATTCCTACATAGCACTTTTTTCTGTCCAAGGTTGGTGGCGCCACCGCAGCGCTCCGACGGCCGGTGCATGCATGCGACACATCCAAAAGGTAGGGAGGAAGTAGAGGAGAAGGATCCACCTGTCTTCGGTGTCTTTCGGAGCTTCCAGCGAGATCTGCCATTATAGGTGGTGGAGCTTGGGTGGTCTATTTTTGGTGAGTCAAGTCTCTGGCAGTGGTGGGTTGGGCTCGACTGAACTTGGGGAGAGGAGTCAATTCCTTTGAGGGCATGGGGGTTCCTTTTATAGGGAGAGGAGGGGCCTCCCCTCCTCTTCTTCTCGGGTTGGGACTAATCCTCTCATGGAGAATGAGGCCAAGCTTCTCCCAGCTGGAATGGGATAGGTGGTAATCCCTCATTGGGGGTTTGTACCTCCTAAGACGCCTAGGAGGCTATTAGGCCATGTGGGGGTGGTTTTGGCCAATAGGCAGAGAGTGAGAGAGAGAGAGAGAGAAAGAGGAGGGTGTCCTTTTACTCCCTCTTAGATTTTGTCCATTAATGGTCCAAAACCAGGGCCCATTTAGGATAAAAAGGTGAGCCCACGGTGGCTTGGTTGCCCTTAAGCTTAGGTGTGGTGGAGAGTTTAGTGAATTTTATAAAATTGTCTTTTGAAGGGTTTTGACCAAGGTCAACCCTAGGTGGGTCGCCCATGTAGGTCAAGGTCAAAGTATGTCAAAGTTGTTGAGTGAAGAGTTAATGTTCAGGTATTTGAATAATATTGGCGTGTGCACGTTTTTTGGTGCACACAATGCTTGATTTGACCAATGTTGACCAAATGATGTTAGAATCGAGCGCAACGAACTTCGTTGTTCTTGTATTGACCACGCGAGTCAAATGCAACTAACTGGAGTCTATTTCGAGTTCATTTGCTTAATATTCTAAAACAATGTCGTCGTGATGCGCAACGATACTCAAAATGGTTATATTCACAGTATGACCTCGGATATAGACGTAACGAGTTTCGTTGTACTCATATTAACTATAAGAGTCTAACACAACTGATAGAACTTGAATCAGGAAGTATGCTTGAAATTCAAAATCTAGGTTACCTCATAGCTTCTAAGGCATTTCATAAGTGATTGGGCTACTTTTATTGGGTCAACTACGGTCCTAGTGACCCAATAAAAGTCGGGATGTTACACGTTACACTCATTTTCATGTTTTTGACGGTGCTATTCTACTCCATCCACGTGAGAGTACCAAGCTCTTCGCTCAGTCTGTTCCTTGTGCTTTTCTTGGATACAATACTGAGCACAAGGGTTATCGATGTTATGACATTGTTGCATGCCGACTTTGCATCTCACGTGATGTCATCTTTGATGATTCACACCCTTTCTTTGTGTCATCTATCCCCTCGATCTCACACTCATATGTTACTCCCTCTGACGTGCAGTTTCCCACTCTTCCCATCTCTCCGCCTCAAGTATCCCCTCCTCATTTGCAACTTTATTCCCCTCATTGAAAATGTTCTGGAAGCGAAGTTGGGAGAAATCAATGAGGAAAGTAAAATCTTCCTCCACGTCATCAGTCGCATTCCAACATTCCTTGAGTGAACTATTGGAACATGCCTCAATGAGGTTCTTTAAATCCCCTTCAACAATAACCCCAAGACCACTAAACATTGTTGACATGATAAACTGTTGCATGGCAAGTAGAGCCGCCAACTCAACCCCACCTGGGTCCCAATGCTGAGTGGGAAGGCCGACAACAAACACAATCATGCTAAGTCATTACGAGCAACAAAATTAAGCCCAACATTATTGAAAGGTCTAAGCAACCCGTCCACTTTGAAATTTAACTAACCAGGGGGAGGGGCAGCACCAAGAGAGTGGACGTCACAACCGATAAGGCTGGTTGGGACCCCAATGCACTTGGATAAAGAAAGTACAAAGCACCCGAATATTCTCAAAAATCTTGTCCACAATGATCATAGGAGGAGCATCCTTGTCGTTGTGAACATTGGCATTGTGACCACCCTAAGCCTGATACATGGAATAGCAAAAAATACGCATTGGGCCCAAAGCATCCTGCGAGACGGAAGAAAAAAGATGCAAGATAGCCTCCCAATGTTGAAATTGGGCAGGCGGATCCCGTAATAGAGAAGAGCGGAAGCGATGGCCGAGAGATAGACACAATCAGCAGCCAAATGGTCACTTGTTTCAGGCAAGGGACAGACCCATGGACACCTCTTATCCACCGTAACTCCCTTACAAGATAGCCAATCACGCATAGGAATTGAATTCCCAGTAATCCTCCACCAAAAAAGTCGCTCACCAGGATGTCGCTTCAGTCTCTTAAGCCAGGTGAATGACAACGAAAAGCCAACAATTGTTCCAAATAGCAAGGACAACAATTAACTTTCCATTAAGATGAAGAACAAGCTTTGGGTGGTCCCGCACTAGGCTAGTATGCACTGAAATACGGAGAATGAGCTCTACAAGGTCTGACCCAAAGAGCTGGTCGAGAAACACACTGCTCCAACACCCTTTGGCCTCCAACACCCTTTGGCCCCCAACAGGGCCGAGTATTTCAGTCATGCAAGTTTGTCGCCCCATCCTTGATGATCCGCCAGACCGGGGAATCAATGCATTGTAATCCTTCAACCCAAAGTCGATCCATATATCGGGCCAAAATGAGTTTATAAAGGAGGGAAGTGTCAGGCTACATCAGTTCCCAAGCAAAATTAGCGCGGAAAGGTCCATACCACCTTGACGCACCATGAAAACCGAGCCCCCTAGAGACATGGGAGAGCAATAGTTGTCCCAACTGACATAATGCATCCACCACTGGGTAGAGCTCTACTATCATGGAAAAACCGTGCAAGCCTTTCTATCCCTTTTGGGCGGAGCACGACACAATTGAGTGCATGTATAAGAACAAAAGGATGGTGAGAAGCGAAGAGTTAATGAACATCGTATGACCCGCTAGTGTTAGATATTGATTCCTCCATGCGCAGGCCTTTGGCGCAACTGACTGAAGCAAATGCGAAAAATTAGATTTGCGGAGCTTCCGCAGAGCATGTTTTATATGGGCAGCGCACTCTCGATTACAACAACTGCCTCCGAGTAGCATGCTCATTTACAACAAATGTCACCGGGCAGCGTGCTCACACTTATAGCAACTGCCTATGGGCAGCGCTCTCTCGATTACAACAACTTCCTCTGGGTAGCGCGCTCTCCATTACTGTAACTTCCACCAGGCTGCACGCTCACATTTATAACAACTATCTATGGGCAGCGCACTCACACTTACAACAACTGCCTACGAGCAGCACGCTCTCGATTACAACTGAATCTAGGTAGCGCGCTCTAAATTATTATAACTGCCACCCGACAGTGCTCTTTCGAGGACAACAACTACCTTCGGGCAGTGCACTCACAAATTACAACAACTACCTATGGGTAGCACGCTCTCCATTACAGCAACTGCCTTCAGACATCGCTCTCAATTACAACAATTGCCTTCGGGCAGCGCGCTCTTCATTACATCAAATGTCACTCAGCAGGACGCTCACAATTATAGCAACTGCCTTCGGGCAGCGCACTCATTCAGGTACCGCGCTCGCAATTATAGACACCATCTCCAATAGAACTTACTTCATGTCCTTCTGAGGCGCAAACGGACAAAAGTCTTTTGCCACCTCCAAAGGAACATACCTTGAGTTCTACTACGACTCCGAAACAAACGGACCATATGTCCTTTTACTCAACTACAAGAATGGACCCCAAGTCCTCCTACTCCTTAAGATAGGAGCGAGCCACGAATCCTCCTCTGGATTCCTCCCTAGGACGAGTTCCGAATCCTCCTACAAGATTTAGTAAAAGTGGACTCCGAGTCCATCCACGCCACCAAGACAAGGGGGCAGGACGTTCCTCCATGTCGCATTCACACATTCGCCCACGACACTAACGCCCAACAACAATCGCTAAAGCTATCGTGCGTGCGCACGCCGTCGGACGCCGGCGCACCGCCGCCGCCTCCAGCCGCCGGGCAACCGGCGTGGGCCTCTCGACCCGCCAGCCCGGGGGGCATGTTCGTCATTTTGGGGAAATTATCAATCCATGTGACTAGAATGAAGCAACGTCATTCGTCAACTCAAGATTCAGCCGAACACAATTACCACCGTGTTCCTTCAAGAAAGCTATAAAAGGCCCCCCTAGGTCTTCATATTAAAAGAAGCAATCAGAGAGACTAGAGAGAACTTTGAGGTTTTTTGGCGAGGACGTGGGACTTAGAACGTTCATTCGCTCGGAATTCGCTTTGCTCCCTTTCTAGTATCACACACTCAACGCTCTCGCAAATGCAGCAGCAGGCTCGAGGAAAGACTTGGAAAAACCGCGCTCGTGGAGGCTCGTATGGACGCTCTCTCCAAAGTTCCGTGGACTTAGTCACTTAACCCCATTTTTGTATCTAAAGCTTGTAAATGGAAATGCGACCTGTCACCCTCTAGAGAACTCAAACACTTGTAACCTCAAGGAAGATAGTTAATTTTGGCTCGACACCGATCTAGCCATTTGGATTTTCACCCTCTCATGCTAAAACGCCCACGTGTCATTGCTGCTTGGTTTACTTTTGACTGTTTGCGTGCCCGATAAGACTTGGATTTAAGGCATTCTGATTCTCAAGCCGGAGAAAAGCTGGGCGACCCGCAACAATTATGATTTAATTTTATTTAAAAAATTGTTAAGATCTAAACGCTATATCTTTATGACATGGAATGAATGAAAAAAGTTTATTTTTTGGTAATCTAATTAATAGCCCCATAATATAAAAATTATTATTGTCCAACTAATATAACATGATAGCTAATAATAAATTTTAAGCGGTAACAACATTGCTCCACGAGACTAATGAAACCCAAACTTGCTGAAATATGAGATCAAATTTATGTGCTTTATTAACCCGTATGCGCACCTAATCTAAGGTGCGCGGGAGATCCTATCCGTAGATCGCAAGGATGGACGACGCAGATTACAGTATTTGCGGAATACGATACGACCATATTTGAGCAGTATTTGCGGGAGCCATTGATCTGACAGATCCTACGGTTGGATTGCGTCCCACGCACCTAAAATCCGGTGCGCATACGTACCGAAAACGGACTCTTATATTAACCTACGTAGTTGGGTATGCAGGGAATGAAATTACGAATTGATTTTCTTTGATTTTCCTCCAAACTTAGGTTTTCTGTTTAGGGATTCCGCAATTCCTGTGTCGCCCGTTTTCCGCCACCTCCTCAACGCGCAGCTCCCTCGCGACCCCGCCACCCCCGTCATCTGCCCGCCCGCCGACGAGGCTGATAACACAGGTTTAGGGATCTCAAATATGAGATCAAACATAGGTTTTCCTGGGGTTCTCTTCTTCTACCGCTTCATGAGTACTCTTCCTCGGCGTCACCGAAGGGATGGGATGCTTGACCTGAACCTGTTTCGCTCGGACACGGATCGTATCGGAGAATCGCAAGGCCGTCGTGGAGCTCCCGTTGAGCTTGTCGACGAAGTGATTCACCTGGACAAGGAGTGGCCCCAACGTAAGCACCCCCAAATCCCGCCCATATGTTCATCTTCTTCTGTACCCTCTTAGTATTTATAACTTGAGGACATAATACACTTGCACTCCAGGACAATATGAGCTCGATTCTCTCCGTAAGGGCTTCAATGTCGCTCACCTAAAGATCGTGAGCGCACTCTTTACCTATTTAGTAAAACTTCACTGTTTATTTTTTCATGGGAATCAGAATTATGTTGAGTCATGTTTCTTGGTGAAGGCAAAACAAGATGCTACCGAAAAGATTAAGAGCGCAAACGGGAACGAGAGGCTGACTACGGAGAAGACAGAGGAAGTGCAACAGGCGAAGACAATGGTTAAGAACAAGCTAGCCTCCATCAGAAATCTAGTGCACGACTCTGTTCCTATTAGCATGGACGAGGTCCTCGTGATTTCGATCTTCTTGTGAAAGTGGATAGAAAATGTGTATGAAAGGAGATTAGTGATTTTCTATTTCATTTTGCAGGCAGACAACATGGTAGTGAAGACATGGGGGGAAAGGAGGATGGAAGGGAAGTTCTTAAATCATGTGGACCTGGTAAAGAAGCTTGGTATTGCTGATTTTAAGAAAGGTGCGTTGGTTATACTTCTAAGGGTTTATTTACTTGCTTGTAGATAAAACTAGATTTTGAAGGTGAAGATTGCGTTTCATCCATTTCAAGTGTCTAAGGTTTCATTTGGCGCGGCGGTGGCGGGTGCAGTCGGCGGGAGGAACCAGAGGTTTCGAATCGGAGGGAGAGAGGCGTGGATCGAAACGGAGGTTTTTGCTCCATTTCTCATGGCACAGAGGGAGCAAACACAGCGTTTACCACCGCCGGTCATTTGGTTACCCGCCTTGCGGCGGCGTTTGCTCCAAACGCCGCCTGAAAACGCCGTGCCAAATGAACCCTAAGTAAAATCCTTAGCCTGAGGGGATTTGAAACTTCATTTTTATTCTCAAATTTGACTCAAATGATATTTTGCAAAAGTCATTCTTTTCAATGCTTATCTTCTCAATCCGAGCATCTGGATATGGCCTAAAGTTAATCATGAAAATTGCATGTGTAGTTTTTATTTTGAATTATTAGAGAAATTCTTGTGCAGAGTCTTGGAACTATCTCCTTTGTTCAGGAGAGGAATTTTGATAATTTTTTTCATTATGGAGGTGACCATTTTGATTGTTGATCTTATTTACGATCAAGAGATGGTCAATTTATTGATAAAAATAAGTGTATTATTAAAATGATGCTTCTATGATAAAAAAATGATATTTTACCCAAAAAAGAATGATCATAATTTCTACTAATTGATATTGCACAAAAGTAACTATATTATGAGGCATTCAAGCTTTGATTTTGTCATCAAGCATCCTCCATTATCAAATTGGCTATTGCACAAAAATAACTATTTCATGAGGCACGAGTCAAATCAATCCAATTAGTTATCCTCTCTTTCGCGATTATCTTGTAAGAAATAATTTCGTAAAGTATTGGAATCGAAGCGTCGCTAAGGTCCTATAAATAGCAGGGTCAAGACATAACTGTCTATAATTTTCCTTCTAATCTTCTAAGGTAGCTGTTGGAAGGCTAGTTTAGCAAAGTTGACGCTATGCATTATAATATTACCTCTGACGAAGAGGAGGAGATGAGCTCGAAGGATTTTTCGATATAGGATTACTTGTTGTTGCCACTGCGGTTCGGTAAAGCAATATCATTGGATGCCTTGGAGACAGACAAACACGGGTGGAAAAGAAGCAAATAGAGAAAAAATTGGCAGAGCAGAAGCTCGCGAAGAAAGATGCCAGCAAATTTGTTGAGGAAAGGTTGGAAATAGGACTGTAAGCAATGTCAAACCGCAACCGCACTGACGGGGACGGTTTTGGACCAAACAAAGCTGCACCGCACCGAAACTGTATGCGCAGTTGGGTATTGATACGGTTTAGAGTCGGTTTTTGAAGTGCAATTTCAATTTGTATACACCCATATATGTATTACAATTTTACTCACATTTTTCTAAAATCTTTTGTGCTAGAGGTCATATGACTACTATTAAGTAATAATAATGAACTAATCTTATTGTAGCGGATAAATTATTCAAACCGGAATAGCCGATTACTGAAACATGTTAGCATCAACATCATGTCCTTAAACCAGGCCAGCGGAGGGAGTGCATAAATTTACGGTTTTGCAATCAACAAAACATCACCGCAACCGCACAATTCTACGTGGTTTGAAATCGGTGCGGTGCGTTTTTGTGGTTTTTGCAGCTTTTGTTCTAACTTTCAGTCCTAGCTGGACGAGGACGATGCCTTTTTGATTCTAAGGGGAAAGAGGGTATGTATAGTTTATTCTCCTTCATCCACCCCTCTGCTTGGTAAGCATGCTACGTTGATATGAGATGTCTAGAACATGGGACATGTACTTGACTATGTTTTGTTTTGCAGAGGAAATGTTGCAATGGGGAAGAGGTCGGATGGTTTGTGAACGCTACTCAAAGTGAAAGAGGAGAAGGGGGAGCAAGTGAAAGTGGCGATGGGTGTTCCAATGGTAACACCGCGGTGGGGAGGGGGGGGGGGGGTCCAAGGAGAATTAAATCAACCTTCACACCTTGGAGGAGGTCTGGAAGGAGATGGAGACAAGATGACCTCCCACCAAGGTCACATAAATTTTAGAACTTCTCGCTTCTATGTCGCGAGGAAGTATCAGAAAGGGGGAAGGAATCACTGTCACCCCACATCAAACCACGGGCGACCCTACTCCCATTCACTAGACGATAATATCCCAAGAACATATCAAGTGAGGAATACACTTGATATTGAGAGAATCACATACCTTGACATCATGACAGCAAATTCGAAGTAGCAGATGGACACCGAGAAGGAGAAAGAGCTTGAGGAGTCAAGCAAAATGGTGGAAACTGTTGGAATATTTACTTCTATATTCCTATATTAATATACAAAATACTGTAATTTTTGGTTTTAAAAAGTTTGCAGAAAACAGCAGATCTATATATATATATATGAACAGCAATAATAATAAAATTGCATGGAGGGGATGAGAAATAAAGGAGAGAAAATATATAGTTTAGAATCGAGCCTGGGTAAGGCGTGTGGTCACTGCCCTAAAGAAGTTGCACCACCCTCCGGCAGGGCTTTCAACCGATGCTCACTTCTCCAAGGTACAACACCCGGCTAGATCCCGAAACTCCGATGTGTGCGGACACCGAAGAAGCACAGAGCACCCGAACTCCCACTTGATGAAGCAAATGTAAAGAAAAGGAGACACGTAGAAGATCGTGACAAAACAGAGAGAGAGAGCAGAAGAGCGTATGTAAGAGCGATCGTTCTTTCTGAGAAGAACGACAATATATAAAGACAGTAACTCGCCGGAAAAGGAATCTCGGAAAATGGCAATATTAAAACCGTAATAATTATTAACAGTTATAGTTGGAAAGCACGTAATAACGTTGAAAATTTCCAACGTAAGTAATGGCGAGAAACACGCGTAAATGAGCTGTTAAGAATACGCGTTAAACGGCAGAACGCGTGAAAGCAATTCGACGCAGGACCTATCGACGCAAGCCTTATCGACGCAAGCGTCGAGTTCTATCGACGCATGCGTCGAATTCCATTCGACGCCACGCCAACTTCAGCGGCTTGACGACGCTACGTCGAAATCTATTCGACGCAGCTCCGAATTCTAATCGACGCAACTCCGAGTAAAACTCTGAAACTATTTTGAACAAAAAATACAATTCAATTCAATTATTCCTCAAATCCCAAATCCGAAATCCGGATCCGGTCCGGTGCGGTGCGTGCGCGCGCGCACGTGTGGTTCATAGTTTCTCCTTATGTTCTTTTGAACAAATAAGGTGTGAAAACATATATAAACTCTTTGGCTAGAGAGCTAATAAGGAAGGTGGGACTAAAGGTTCACCCTTTCATCATGAAAGGCTTCCCTCCAAGAATTTGGATTCCCTCCAAGTTTGGTTTTGAGCTTTTCCATCATAATGAGGAGCCTAAACACCAAACACCATTTAGCTCCAATCAAAACATTAATTTTATAATGTTTTATAATTAAAATTTCTAACAATCCCCCACAAAAGCGATAAATCAAAACGAACTTCATAAATATGATATTACTAATAATGAATAAAATCAAATACAAATTTGCTTCATCAAGTTGTATCTAATGCAATGGGTATAGATGGAATGGTTACCTTGAATCTATACTTAGTACTTACCTACGTTGCACCGGGACGGAAACGGGATACGTGATACGATACGAAACGGATACGGGAAACGTGATTTTTAAAAAAATACGGATACGGGAAACGTTTTTGAATTTTTTATTATTATTTTAATATAAGTAATAATCAATATAAAAAAATTCCAATCATAAACTAAGGAACCATCTCAATCACTACATTCATGTAATGATGACCTTCATACAAAATAACATTTCATATAATCCTCTAAAAACATAGAGAAGATTTAAGAAAACAAGCATCATAAAAAGTAAAAACAATATATCAAATATTCACATCATTACATGATACATCAATTGATCATTGTTTTGTTACATTCACATTCAAAATATGAAGTTTAAAAATTAAACATTCTCTCCAATAGTAGCAACTTCATCATCTTCTTCAATAATGGAGAGCTCCAACCTTGGTTCATCAAGCGATAGATTAGCTATCTCAAGTGTACCTACATCTTCGAATGACTCAAAGCCATCGCCCGCAATATCCCACAATGTAGACTCTCCTTCATTGTATTTTTGATCTCTTCTAGAAAGAAGTCGAAGATTGCTATGAATGCTTATTAAATCTTCCGCACGTTGTGGTGTCATTCTATTCCTTTTCATTGAATGGATAAAGGAGTAAGTACTTCAATTTCTCTCGGCGCACGAAGAAGAAGATGGCTGTACTAGTAGCTTCAATGCAATGGTTTGGAGTGAAGGGGCCGGCGAGCCATGATTTATCCACCAAGTCTTCGGATCTAAGAGATAACGATTTTGAATTGAATCATAATCGTTAAAATCTCCCGATTTGTCAATGAACTCCGCATACTCCTTGGCGACCACATTGCGCTCCATTAAGCTTGGAAAATACTTTTTCAAGCATTTAATTCTTTCCTTGCTAACTTCCGGATCTTTATGCGGAGCAACTCTATTTGGATCCTCCGATAGCCACTGTTCACTATAATATCTAGTGAATAATGAAAAAATTATTGAGTTAAAAATCAATCATGCGAAAGACATAAAATTTAAAATTATAATTAAAATATATAAGTACCTTGGATTTAAGGAATGTGCAAAGCAATGAAGCGGAGTGTTATTCTTGTTCCAACGATCCACAAGAATAGCATGTACTACCTCAAAAAAGGTGGACGTGTCTTCTTCTCTTTTCCTCTCGTGAGCGTAGATTGCCTTCCTCACCCTTTCAATCATTGTGTCCCACATATCATATACTAGATGAAGACAAGGTTTATCTGTATCGCAAAAGTGAATCATGTCATATATAGGAGCGGTGAATGAAAGAATATACTCAATAGAATCCCACCAATCATCATCCAACACCTTATCTTTCACATGTCTCGCCCTTTCCATATCATCATCACGATATAGAAGCCAATGATCGCTAATAACCATCCTTTGAAGTCCATTTTTTATAAGTTTGAATCGTTTTAACATGATGATCATTGATGCAAAACGAGTTTCGGCAATTGATAATAATTTTAAGCCTACAAACTCATTAAACATAGCTAATCTCATGGAATGATTCATTATGTAGTTCTTAATAAACATGGCATCATCACCAATATGGGTAATCCAAGAACATTCTTCATAAGTAACCGCATTATTCTCCGAATTCTTAGCGGCACATATGTTCTTCAAAGCTAAATTAAGAGTGTGCACCACACAAGGAGTCCAAAAAATTGATGGAAACTCACTTTCGATTAGTTGGCCCGCCCCCTTACAATTTGCCGCATTATCCGTTATTACTTGAACAACCTTTTCATATCCGATTTCTAAAATTACTTCTTTGATTAAAGCCGCAATGAAGTACTTGTCTTTTGTTTGACCTTCACAATTAACCGCCTTCAAGAACATTGCTTTTGAATCGGTTATTGCCATAAAATTAATAAGTAGTCTTCTTTGTGGATCACTCCATCCGTCGCTCACAATGCTAACTCCCTTCTCTACCCACATCCCTCGAATGGGGGCTAATCTTTTTTCAATTTCTATCTTCTCCTTCAACAACAAGGTAGTCCTCAATGAGTTATATCCGGGTGGTACATATCCTGCAAGGTTATGACTGGCAGCAAAAGAGTATGATTCTCTCCAATAAGGATTTCTTGCTAAATTGAAAGGCAACCCCGCCGAATAAAATGTCCTAGCAATTAAAGCATCCAAATGAGCTCTATCCTCATTATTGAATGCACTAGAAATTGGATTCTTTCCGCTTGGATCATCTTTTCTTCTCCGCTTATCACCGACACTTCCAGCACTTCCAACTCCACTTGAAGTACTTGGAGCCACCGGTATAAATTTTGGAAGTCGTCGCTCAATAAGCTCTTGAGCATCTTTATCTTCCTTCAGCATGTCCTTGTATGTTGAAGCCGGAACCTTGTTACATGCTCCGATTCCGCTACTCTTGATCCTCAATAAATGACCCTTCACGCGAGTGTATGAGCTTTTGTAAGGCTTACCACAAAAATTACAAGTCCAACTTATACTCCCACCTCCTTCAGTTAACTTGTTCCCTCTTGTCACATATTTCCAAAGAGGCTTTTCGTCATTTTCATTAACACCAGAACCGCTAATTGAATCCATGTTACGCAAGTTAAGACCTAATTTAAACAACAATAATAAGTAAACTGCATTTCTATAGCAATATTCAGAAGGAACCTACAACAAAATACAACAAAATACAGCAAAATACAGCAAAATACAGTAAAATACAGCATAAAACAGCAAAATACAGATACAAGAGCAAAACACAGCAGCAGCAAAATACATACAGCAGCATACACACAGGTATAGAAAATACAGGAGCATGAAGAGCAAATACAGCAGCAGGAAATAGGAAATACAGCAGCAGGAAGAGCAAACACAGCAGCAAATACAGCAACACATACAGCAGCACATACAGCAGCACATACAGCAGCAAACACAGCAGCAGGTAGAGCAGCAAATACAGCAGCAAATACAGCAGCAGGTATAGCCAGCGAGCCGCAAATAGGATTTCTGATTTCAGAAATCATATGATTTCTGATTTCTGCATTTGATTTCTGATTTCAGAAATCATTTGATTTCAGCAGCAGGTATAGAAGAAGAAGATGAAGAAGAAGAAGAAGAAGAAGAAGTACCTGAGCGAGCGGAGACCACAAGCAGCGGCAGCAGAACCACCGAGCGGAGACCAGAAGCAGCGGGCAGCAGAACCAGCGAGCCGCGGCAGCCGGCAGCAGAACCAGCGAGCGGAGAGAGCAGCAGCAGCAGCGGAGCAGAAGCAGCGGGCAGAGAGCAGCAGACCACAAGCAGCGGCAGCAGAACCACCGAGCGGAGACCAGAAGCAGCGGGCAGCAGAACCAGCGAGCCGCGACAGCCGGCAGCAGAACCAGCGAGCGGAGAGAGCAGCAGCAGCAGCGGAGCAGAAGCAGCGGGCAGAGAGCAGCAGCAGCGGAGAGGAGCGGCAGCAGAGTAAACCCTAAATAAAAGAGCCGCGTGAAATAAAAAGAGCGGCGGCTGATATGCACGTGAATCGCGTATCCGGCTGGCGGGATACGCGATTCCCATTTAATTTTTTTAAATTAATTAAATTAACGTTTCCTATAGTTTCGGAAACGCGTTTCCGAGCGTTTCCCGTATCCGATACGCGTACGAGCCGATACGCAGAGCATTTTTAAGTATCCGTGCAAGGTAGGTACTTACTTCCTCTACCGAAAAGTATAATGTGTCAGAGACTTTGAATTATAAACTTTTGACTGGTAAATTAGATAAGCACACAAAAGATTGGTTGTTCTTGGGTTATGGTGGTGGGCGTGTTAATGGCCATGCGCATTCCTTGATTTTTCATGAGAGTTATTTTGGGTTCAGCCCGGATCTCAAAGTTGCGGCCTCACAACCCCCACATAGGTGGTGCCTCAAGAGATATTCGTAACCAATATCTCGCAAAGAAATATGCCTTTGGCAACCATTAAGAACTTAATTAAGTTCATCCTAACTTGTTACGTAGAGCACAACATCATAGGAATGGGGAGAAGGTTTTCTCAACCTTATATTTTGTGTTCCCAACTACGTTACATCAACGGCTTCGTTTCTACCACATTGAACCCACTTCATGGGATCTCCAATCACATGGGTTGGGTATCCACCGTTGGCAGCAAATCATGTGTGCTTAAGCCTCATTCCCCTCGATGACAACAATATCTCCCTTCGGGACAATCCCTTGGTAAGATTATCAGCCAGATTCAATTCTGACTTTACATAGTTGAGTGATATCACTTCTTTTCTTCTTTGCTTCACGGGCTTGTACCCGATTCTCATGAACTTATTCATTTTGGAATTAGTACTATTAGAAGCAGTTAAATCAATAACACTTTTATTATCACAATGTAAAGAGATAGCAGGTATGAGGTTTTCAATTAATGGAATTTCACTAAGTAAATTTTTAATCCATTCTGCTTCGGCACATGTAGTGTCCAAAGCTATAAGCTCCGATTCCATGGTGCTTCTAGAAATAACTGTTTGTTTTGTAGAAGCTCATGAAATGGCAGCACCTCCAAGGAGAAATACATAGCCCGTCGATGACTTAACGTCTAACGAATCAGTTACCCAATTGGCATCTGAATATCCTTCTAGTACTCCGGGAAATCTCGTGTACACTAAACTATAATCCATAGTTCCACTGTTGATGCCAGGAAAATCCTGACCTCAAGATTCGGACCGATGCAGCCGGAGACTACTCGCCCAGCAGTCTAACGAGATGACCTGGCTGGCGACTATTACGGAGCTAGAAGGGCAACGAACCGGACCCCAGGTGCTTGGCAGGGAGGTCCCACCACGTACCCAGAAGCTCGAGAGAGTCTTCCCCTCCAAAACCAAAGTGGCCGAGCTTGGTACAGGGAAGGCACCGACTTGGCTGAAAGCAAGGGTGACGGGCTCGAGAGTTCGGGAATCGGGGTCCAAAAGCTCAAGTCCAGGTGCCAATCCATGTACCCCTGGGGTCCTATTTATAGGAAAACCAAGGGGTAGGGGGGGTTTTTATAGCCCAGCCCCCAACCCGGCGACTATGGGTTACTCGGCGAGTATCATGCCATAGTCGCCCATCTGGCGAGTATTGGGTGCTGCTCGCACATGCCGGGCCAATACGCGCCAGGTCTTCTGTTCCATACTCGCCAGCCTGGCGAGTATTGCCTACATACTCGCCGAGGTCTTCTATACTTCTGCCTTGAACTGCCGAGCTCTGTGTTGACCTCTTTGACCTTGACTTCTGCCTACGTGGCCTTGGGGGGGGTCTACCCTCGGAGAATGAGGGTTGTACACAATCCCCGCTCTTTGCGAGTAACGTAGTTGCTCGGAAAGAATCATCCAACCTTCATTCGACGAGCTGTCTTTCTGGCGAGTATATGGTCTGTACTCGCCTTCTTGCTGGCCGACGATCGATCTCTATAAATAGAGGGGCAGGGGTCTCTGATGGCACGTCTTTTCTGAACTCGCTCAAGATGGCGCGCGACTATGCTGCAGAGGCTAAGGCGGCCATGGCTGGCCTCGTTGGTTTATTTGATGGTCCTACGCTCCTTCCTCGCCCGGATCTCGCATCTGGCGACCTTCCATCTTCCAAGAAGAGGAAGAGGCTCGCCCAGAAGAAGAAGAAGAAGGAGAAGAAAAAGGCCGCCGAGGAAGAGGTCGCCGCCCCTTTGGTCGATCAACACCAGCAGCTGCTGGACGACCTGGGGCTCTCTAATGCGGGCGACTCGCCGGCTGCTGATCCTCCTGCTCAAAATGTCGCTGAGGGGGCGAGCATTCCTGAGTCTACGGCCCATAATCCGCCGGAGAATCTCGCTTCTGTGCGAGGTACGAGCACATACTCGCTACTGCCTTTGAACGTCCTCTACTTGGTCCGAGTTTGCTGAATTCCTCTTCTATGCTCGCAGATTCGTCCACCATCGGTGCTCAGGAGGAGCCTTTAGCCGCAGCTCCTCTGAGATCGTCGCCCATGATCTCGCCCAGGGGTGGAGGTCGCTCAGGGCGAGTTCTTCACAGCTCCTCGCTGGAGAAGAGGCCGATGAGCGAGCAACGTGCTCCTTTGGCGGGCATCGTGCTTCCGCCTCCACCGCCACCGCCTCTCGATTCCTCGGGGTTTGCGAGCAGCTCACAGCTGCCCGCAGGTGGGCTTCCGCCACCTCCTTCGTTCCCTCCTTCTGCTACCCTTCAGGGCGATCAGCGCCCTTCGACTTCTACTGCGCCCTCTACTCATCAGGGCGAATCCTCGCGCCGTGGCGGGACTGGGGGCTCTTCGGGCTTCTTCGCTCCCAGAGGGGGAGGGCGACCAGGCGATAATCGCGGTCGGGGGAACGCGCCTCCCAGCCGGGATCCAGCGATTGGGGACTCTTCGGGGCGAGGCGATCATCATCGCGGTACGTCTCCCCAGCAAAGCAGGGGCTCTCCTCGCCATCGCTCTCGCAGTCCTCGGCCAGGTATTTGGTCGCCATTCATGATAGTCGCCCCTATCTTCACTCAGTTCCTTCAGTCGGCGTAGCTCTGATATTTTTGTCTTCTTTGCAGCTCGCGCTCATACTCCCATAGGAGCCTTGATCGACGCGGTCGGGCTTCCTTCTCGCGAGTACCAGGAGAGGGCTACTCGCGCCATCCTAGAGCTGGAGTCCAAGCTGGAGCGCTTGGCGATCTGTGAGCCTCATCGCCGTCTGACTGATGTCGAATCGCGGGTTGAGCGCTTGGCGAGCATTGATGCTCACCGTCGCTTGACTGCAGTGGAGTCGCGCATAGAGCGCCTGGCGAGCAGCGATGCTCATCATCGCCTGGCTGAGTTGGAGGCGCGGGTTTCTCGACTGGAAGAGTTCGATACTCGGCTGGTCGCTACGGAATCTCGCCTTCAGTCGGTCAACGAGCTTGAGCGCAGACTTGGGAGGCTCGAACATCGCCAACAACTGCACCATGACGAGCTGGTGGGGATGCGCGCGAGCATGGGCTCGGTTGGTCGGCTGGCGAGGATCGAGGACCAGCTGCGTCAGGGCGAGGACGCGATGTCTGTGGCCGCCGAGCATTTCAAGCGAGCTCGTAGCTTGGGATGGGTTGGGCGACATCCTCAGCCTCCAGACATTCAGGCGAACCTCCAAGCACCTCCCTAGATGTTGCTTTTTTTCTTTATTCTTCTTCTTTCTATTTCATGTCGCCTTTGGGCGAGTATCGTTGTACTGCTGAACTATTGCTTTATTGGTGTAATATTTATTCGGCGAGTATTAGAAAACTCGCCTTTTATTACTTGCTCTGCTTTCTTATTCTGCGATGGTCTTCTTGATTTTTCTATCTTCTTTTACTTCGGCGAGTATTGTCCGCGCGTCGCCTTAGGCTTGGCGAGCTTATTTGAGTTTGGCGATTATAACTTGATGCTCGCCACCCCCTTATTTCTGATCTCGCCGTCGTGCTCGATACGCCAAGCGACCCGACTACTATAAATAGGGGGGGTGGGTGAGTCTTAATTACGCTTTTGGCGATTTCCTAACTCTCGCGCGAGTATCCTCCGTCTCACTTTTTCCTTCTTGTCTTCTTTGATACTCGCTTTTCCTCCCGCCCTTTCAAAAAAGATGACTGACGAGGCGACCATCCGGCGTGCCAATCATGCCAAGAATTTTGCGGCGACCATCTTCAAGAAATCAATTACGACTGAAAAGGAGTTGGAGGTCATCAAGGCGAAGTACCTCCCGCCAGGGTATATCGCGAGGCTTCCTCGCCAGAGCGAGCGGCTGAACTCGGTTTTGAGTGGCGAGGTGGTGATCCCTACTCGCCATTTCGAAGTGGGCTTGCGACTACCATTGTGGACGGAGTTCTCTCAGATACTCCGTTACTTTGGGATAGTCCCTGCCCAGATCAATCCCAATGGGGTGGCGATGATCGTGGGCTTCCTTTGCTACCTTCGCGACCAGGGAATAGCCTTTGACCTGTCGGTCTTTAGGCGAGTATTCCATTTTATGGCTACTGGCGAGGGCGTTGTCTTCCTCTGCAGCCATGTCTGCACGTTGGCCGGCACTGCCAACAAGAATCATCGCTGGGGAGAGCGAATAGTCGTCGTCGCGGGCGACTTTCAAGCGATCCCCGTCAAGTCCTTCCAGCCACCGGAGAGCGTCTTCGGGGTTTCCTTCCCAAGCGAGGGTGGCGAGAAGCTGCTCGAGGCTTTCAAAGGTCGCCGCCTTGACGTGGTGCACTGGAGAAGGCGAGTAGATGAACTCGCTGAGGTTTTCGCAGGCGAAGGTAATCCACTGCGCGAGTATTCGCAATACTCGCTCTTCGTCTTCATCTTGGCGACTAACTGGTCTTATTACTCTTCTTGCTGCAGCAGTCCATGTCCTGCCGCGCGAGCTTCTTCCTGCGGTGGTGAAGGCGACGGCTTCTACACCAGGAGGTACGGGGACCTCCGCTCGCGGGGATGGGGTCTACTCGCCTATAGACTTAGGCGATGAGCCCTTGATCATCGGCGAAGGATCTGGGCCTTCGAAGCCGTCGAGGAAGCGGAAGGAGCGAGGCGAGTCCTCCGAGCCCTCAAGGAAGAAGAAGGAGGTCGCTCATAGGGATCTCGGCAAGAAGGCAGATCCTTCAGAGGCCGGCGAGCCTTTTACCCATCCGAACTTCAACCTGGGTGGGCGCGGCGAGGATCTCTATGGTCGCCCCTTGGTGACCTGGTCGGAGGGCGATCATGTGGTGTCTCTGAGCTCCAACCTCCCGCCCTGGTCGGAGGACTGGGAGGACAAGGGCGAGGCCTTTGACGTGCTCCACGCCGTCTACGGTCGCGAGGACGCTGAGAGGCTGCGGGAGGAGCCTGCCGAGTACTTGGCACACCAGACCTCTCGATCTCTGCTGCGCTCCGCCGAGCTGGCGCACATGACGGCGAGGAGGTTGCTGGAGTACGAGGAGACTATCCGGATCAGCACAAAGAGGATGATCGCCATGAGGCTTAAGGCGAAGGAGCATGAGGTACTCGCTTCTTTTCGATACTCGCCTCCGGGATAGTCGTCATTTTGCCGAAGATCTTGCTGACTTTGTGTATCCTCTTGCTTCTACAGGTCGCCGAGGTGGAGATGGCGACGAAGGTGTCCCAGCTGGAGAAAGAGCTGGATGACACTCGGCTGGCTTTGGAGGCCGCCCAAGTTCGCATCGCTGAGCTGGAAACTCGGCCTGCCGAGCAACAGCCAGCAGTGGCGGGCCCCTCCAGGATCGGCAAGCAGATCCGGATGCATGGCGACGATATGCCACGCGTTCGCCGAGAGATCGCGCGAGCTACTGGGACCGTCATCCTGAGTCAGCTAAAGGCGGACGATCTCCTGAAGCCGGCGGCAATGGAGTTGACGGTGGAGGACATCATCCCGGCGTTGCTCGCCCAGGAGTCCACCTCCCCCTTGCGAGCATCGTCGCCGCCTTCCAGTGGTGCCGAGGATGATGATGTTGATGACGAGGATGACGAAGATGATGACGACGAGCCAGATGTGGATATTAGTGGCGAGGATGACGCCTAGTCGCCTGGGCTCCCTTTTTGCTCGCCCGGCGACCTTTTGTAAACACTTTGAAGATTCTTTTGTAATATTCATCAAATATTTACATATGAAAAGGACAAAGTTTTTGCTCGCCTGTCTCCTTGGTGCTTGCTTCTTTTTCTGAATGTCGCTTAGGCTCCTAGGCTCGAGGCGAGATTGAGTGCTCGCTAGGCTCTTAGGATTACGGCGAGGTTGTGTGTACCTCCATACTCGTACTTATATGCTCGCTCCTCCATGCTCGCACATGTATACTCGCTCCTCCATGCTCGCACATGTATACTCGCCTAGGTACTCGCACATGCATGCTCGCCTTCTGCAATGCTTCCCTTGAGGGAGTTGAGCTGTGGAGGCTACTCAGAGGGTTTAGAGGGACACTTGCTCTCAAGGTCTTGCCTGGTACCTGGTGAAGAGTTCATCAGACTCGTTCAACAATAATGGAGTTTTTAAGGAAAAGAGGTAGGGAACGGCAGTCGGGGAGGCCTGGAGGGACACATCTTCTCGAGGCCTCCCTCGTACTTGGATGCCGGATGTCGACGAAGAATGACGTCAAGTAGGGAATGGCGTTTGGGGAGATCCAAGGGGATACACCATCCCGAGGCCTCCATCCTACAGGGATGCTTGAAGTCTTCGTTCTTCGGTTGGTTGAATCGATCACCTCTTTGTCCAAGTCGGGATATCGGCGTCCAGACTCCCTCCTGGTAATCCCTCCAGTCGGATGAGAAGTGCAGTCGATACGAACCGTGGCCACCATGCAAGGGGGGAGCTGATCTCGACCGTCAATGCAGAGGCTTGGTCTTAGAGGGTTGCTGAACCGAGGCACTGTCCCATCATCCGCTCTAGGTTTTTACGAGGTATAAGTCGGAGGCTCGTTTCCCAACTGGTGGTGATGGATGTTGATGCAGGACGACGTCAAGCACGGAGTGGCAGTCGGGGAGATCCAAGGGGACACACCATCCCGAGGCCTCCATCCTACTTGGATGCTGGATGTGGATCGGACCTGCTTCCTGTTGCTCAGTGAGTTTAGCAGGGAGTTAAGCACACTTTAGGCACAATAACTCATATGATCTAACACAGTAACTTAGAAAATGTAATGTTTTGCTGCGAGCTTTTCAGCTTTCGAGGGTACATGACGCCTTTTTTCAAGGGTCCCCTGAGCTAGTGAAATCGATCATTCCTTCGCCGAATTGGAAGGTCGGCGTCCAGACTTCTTCCCGGTAATCTCTACAGTCGGACGAGAAATGCAGTCGGTGGGAACCGCGGCCAACGTGCAAGGGGGGAGCTGATCTCGGCCGTCATTGCAGAGGCTTGGTCTTAAGGGAACGCACACCCGAGGCACTGTCCCATCATCCGTTCTGAGTGTTTACGAGGGTTAAGTCGGAGGCTCATTTTCCAACCTAGCGTGGAGATTGACTTCACCTGACTTCTTTATTATGGAACTTTTGTTGATGCGAAAGAAGCTGCCTCGTCCCATGTTTCAGGGAGATAATCATTTTATTTATGGACAATACATTTACAAGGGTAAAATGTGTACATACTCCCGCTTAGCAGCCAAACCTTTTCAGGTTGTCGCCCTTTCAGGTGTTTTCCAACAGCTCCCCTTCACGGTGAAGGGTACTTCCTGTCTTGGATTGAGCTTTCCGACGGCGGCTGCTCTTCCTGTCGCGTCCGCCTTCTTTTGCTTACCTGTGAAATCAAAAAAAAAGGGAGCCTTCCAAGATCGTCATCCTTCTTGCCTTGATCTCCAGGTCGTCAAACGTGTCCGTGTGAATGACGTAAAGATGACACGGACAGATCCCCCGTTGCACTCCAGGATCCGGTTGACGGTGAAGTCTTCGACGATCGCATCAATCACACGGGCCTCATGGAAGGGATTCTCATCCCTGAACATGCCCTCCTCCGAGAAAGTGATTTCTTCTAGCGAGGATGGCGCTTGAGAGGTTGGAGTGACGTCTTGGCGGTAGGCTTGGTGGAAATTCGCTTTGCGGAAAGATCCGAGCTCCGCTTCTCCAAAACTAACTCCTACCTCCCCGGCCTTGGTACTTCCTTGACATCCTTGACTGACCCGATCCCTATGCCTCCTCCAGCTATTCCTCCGGTTACGTCTCTTCCCTCGACGGATAGGGTCATCTCTCCCCGAGCAATAATTCATTGCGGGATCTATGAATCCTTCTGGCACGGGCGCAGCGACGATCTCCTCGCAGAAGGGGCTCCTCCCTCCTGCCCGGCGACGATCCTCGACCTGGCGAGCATCACCTCCATACTCGCCATATGGGCGAGTATCCTGGTACCTCGCCTGCTCGCCCGGCTCGCGGAAGCGAATACCTTGCGAGGCTGGCTGGTAAAACTGCGACCTCCTTGGTCGCTCGGTCTCGTCTTCCACGTGCTCCTTTCCTGCTCGCCGAGGGGGACTCCCTCCCTCGGACGGGATTGGGTGATGCGGCGAGGTCGCCGTAACCTCGGCGCGCGGCTGAAGCGCTGCTCGCATGGCTCCCTCCATGCGCTGCGCGAAGGCTTCGAAAACCTCCAGTGTCACGAACCTGCCAGCTCCCGTCGAATTGCCGACCACCTCCTCATGGTCGCCGACTACGACCATCTCGCCTTCTTACTGAACTTTCCTTCTCTGACTGCGATCCACGCTCACCGCACCAAAGTGTTGATGCCAGGAAAATCCTGACCTCAAGATTCGGACCGATGCAGCCGGAGACTACTCGCCCAGCAGTCTAACGAGATGACCTGGCTGGCGACTATTACGGAGCTAGAAGGGCAACGAACCGGACCCCAGGTGCTTGGCAGGGAGGTCCCACCACGTACCCAGAAGCTCGAGAGAGTCTTCCCCTCCAAAACCAAAGTGGCCGAGCTTGGTACAGGGAAGGCACCGACTTGGCTGAAAGCAAGGGTGACGGGCTCGAGAGTTCGGGAATCGGGGTCCAAAAGCTCAAGTCCAGGTGCCAATCCAAGTACCCCTGGGGTCCTATTTATAGGAAAACCAAGGGGTAGGGGGGGTTTTTATAGCCCAGCCCCCAACCCGGCGACTATGGGTTACTCGGCGAGTATCATGCCATAGTCGCCCATCTGGCGAGTATTGGGTGCTGCTCGCACACGCCGGGCCAATACGAGCCAGGTCTTCTGTTCCATACTCGCCAGCCTGGCGAGTATTGCCTACATACTCGCCGAGGTCTTCTATACTTCTGCCTTGAACTGCCGAGCTCTGTGTTGACCTCTTTGACTTTGACTTCTGCTTACGTGGCCTTGGGGGGGGTCTACCCTCGGAGAATGAGGGTTGTACATCCACGAAGATATTTAAATATTCTATTTAGTGTTATCAAATGTTCATCACTTGGATTACTAGTATATCTACTAAGGTGGCCTACGACATAGGAAATGTCGGGCCTAGTGCGGTTAACTATGTATAGGAGTGATCCTATCATTTGTGCATACCTATGTTGATCAACAGGTTCATTAGTATTTTTACAAAGTTTTACACTAGCGTCATATGGAGTAGAAGCGGGAATGGAATCATATAAGTTGAATTTAATCAACATTTTCTCAATCGAGTGTGAAAGAGATAATGATACGCTAGAATCATTTTTAACTATTTTCATTTCTAATATAATGTTTGCTTCCCCCAAATCTTTCATATCAAAATTGGATGATAAATTATTTTTGGTTTCATTAATAATTTTAATTGAGTTTCCAAAAATTAAAATGTCATCTACATAGAGACATAACAAGACAATTTCATTTCCGTCTTGTTTGGCATAAATACATTTATCAAATTCATTAGATTTGAAATCGAAAGTTAAGACTACGGAGTCAAACTTTTGATGTCATTGTTTATGTGCTTGTTTTAAACCGTAAAGAGATTTAATTAATTTACAAACTTTGGTTTCTTGTCCTTTGACCACAAAACCTCCGGGTTGAGACATGTAGACTTCTTCTTCTAAGTCTCCATGCAAGAAGGCGGTCTTGACATCCATTTGATGAATGATCATCTTATGGATCGAAGCCAAGACGATTAGAATACGAAGAGAGGTTATTCTAGCTACGTGAGCATATGTGTTTAGATAATCTATTCTTTGTTTTTGGGCATAGCCTTTAGCTACAAGGCGAGTCTTATATTTATCTATGGATTCATCCGGATTTAATATTTTTCTAAAAATCCATTTACATCCTATGGCTTTGGCACCGGGAGGTAAATCGGTTAGGATCCAAGTTTTATTTTCTAAGATAGAATTAATTTCTAGATTAATTGCTTCTTTCCAAAAAGGATAATCAGATGAGGCCATTGCTTCCTCATATGTATTATGATCTCCTTCAACTAGATAAGTGAAGTAGTCCTCCCCATAGGATCTTTCGGTTCTAACTCTTTTGCTTCTTCTAGGTATATCATTTTCTAAAGGTTCTATAGAAGAAGTGGAAGGTTGGTTTGAGTTAGTTGAAGGTTGAGATGAGTTATTTAGTTTATATGGAAATTTATCTTCAAAATAAGCTGCATCTCTAGCTTCTATAATGGTGTTGTTAGATATTTCACTAATTAGGGAATTAGTGATGAGAAATCTATTAGCACTACTATCGGATGCATATCCTATGAAAATAGAGTCTAATGTTTTTGGTCTTATTTTCTTTCTCTTGGGTTCAGGAATAGCTACCTTAGCTAAACACCCCCACACTCGAAGAATTTGGAGGTTAGGTTTTCTTAATTTGAATAATTCAAAAGGTGTCTTATCGTTTTGTTTAGATGGAATCTTATTAAGGATGAAGGAGGAAGTGAGCAACGTTTCTCCCCAGAGATTTTCCGGGGCACCGGACTCGGCTAACATGGCATTGACCATGTTCATCAAGGTCCGATTTTTACGTTCAGCTACACCATTCGATTGGGGAGAATATGAAGCAGTCACTTGATGAATAATCCCATGTTCTTGACAAAATTGGGTTAGTTTATTCGAAGTGTATTCTCCACCTCGATCGGATCTAAGAATTTTGATTGACGATCCTAATTGATTTTCTACTTCAGCTTTAAAAATCTTAAAGTATGAAAATACTTCATCTTTGGTTTTTAATAAATATATATAACAATACTTTGTAAAGTCATCTATGAAAGTTACAAAATATTTATTTCCACCTCTAGTAGGTTGGCGGTTTGAATCACATACATCCGAATGAATTAGTTCTAAAGGTTTTGAACTTCTATCAACTGATTTAAAAGGCTTTCTAGAAAATTTAGCTTGCACACAAATTTCACATTTAGCACTTGGTGCAATATTGATTTTGGGAATCAAATTTAAGGACATCATTCTTTTCATGCAATCAGAATTCACATGTCCTAATCTAGCATGCCAAAAATCAGGAGAAGAATTTGAAACTAAGGAAGAAGAAGAAATTTGATTTACTTCTAAATCAGCAATATTCAATTTAAATAATCCATCACATACAAAACCTTTGCCAATAAAATTGTCATTCAATGTTATTACAACTTTATTATATTCTAAAACAATCTTGTAGCCTTTCTTCACTAGCAAAGATCCGCTAACAAGATTCTTCCTAACTCTCGGCACATAAAGCACATCTTGCAAGGCTAGTGTCTTCCTGGATGTCAACCTAAGATCCACTCACCCGCGTCCAAGTATTTGTGTCGAAGAAGCGTTTCATAAGATCACGCTTCCTCCACTGATGTCCTGAAAGGTGGCAAAGCAAGAACGATCAAAACAAGTATGAACATTTGCTCCGGAATCAAGCCACCAATCTGATGAACATGTGAGATGAAGACTTGGAGAATAATCTAACCTGAAGGTAGGTTGATCCGGTGCTTGGATCATGTTGGCCTGAGGCTTGTCTCCACTAGACTTACCAACCACGGGTTCTGTCTTCTTGTAGAAGCAGTTGGTAGACAGATGGTTTGTGCGGCCGCAGATGAAGCACCATTTCCCTTTACCTGGGTTTTGGTTAGAGGGACTAGGCTTGGATTGATTGGATTTTTGATGGCGGGAACCAGGACGGAAAGGTTTCTTGAAGTTCTTTCCTTTCCCTTTGTGGTGTTGGTGAGAGGAAAGATTGCCTTGCGATTCGGTGAGGCTTACTCTTAGAGCAAGGTCTTTGGGAACTTTAGAGTTTTTACTCTTATGTTCCTCCTCAATGCGGATAGCATTTTGGATCTGGACATAAGTAAGGTTTGATTGGTCATGCCTTAGTCTAGTGCTAAAGCCGGACCATGAATCGGGAAGAGAATCAATAAGACATGCCATAAGATAATTTTCGGAAAGGATTGAGCCATCGGCTCGGATCTTGGACAACATCTCATCTAGTTGGAGTTGAGGATTGATAGGCTTGGAAGCATCAATCTTGAATTTATGAAGGTTGGAAATATTATAGCGTTCTATACCTGCATTGTCCAGGTTATAGCGCGCTTCAAGAGCATACCATAAATCCTTAGCCGTACGATATTGGAGGAAGACATCGTAAAGGTTATCGGACAAAGCACTCAAGATTCGGTTACGGCAATGATATTCAATATCTACCGGATCTCTATAAGGAATGCGTCTAACGTACGTCCTAGTGGTATTTGCAGTTGAAGATGAGGACGATGGTAGAGTCGAAGCAACTGCATTTGCAGTGCTAGGGATTTCAGTTTCTGTAGGAGGGGCATCGAAGATGGCAGACAAAAGACCTAGGGTATTTAACCAATATTCGACTTGTGCTTGCCAACGACGAAAACCGTTACCGTTAAATTTCTCGGGTTTGATCCCGGCAGAATCCTCAGATCTAGATGCCATTACAGATTTCTGGAATTTATAAAACATATAGTAAATAACAGTGCATGTAAACAATAAAACAGAGATAATCATTTTGATTATTTGATTTTGTTTATTCTGTTGATGTGGAACTACAACTTCTTTAGATTGTTGGAATATTTACTTCTATATTCCTATATTAATATACAAAATACTGTAATTTTTTGTTTTAAAAACTTTGCAGAAAACAGCAGATCTATATATATATATATATATATATATGAACAGCAATAATAATAAAATTGCATGGAGGGGATGAGAAATAAAGGAGAGAAAATATATAGTTTAGAATCGAGCCTAGGTAAGGCGTGTGGTCACTGCCCTAAAGAAGTTGCACCACCCTCCGGCAGGGCTTTCAACCGATGCTCACTCCTCCAAGGTACAACACCCGGCTAGATCCCGAAACTCCGATGTGCGCGGACACCGAAGAAGCACAGAGCACCCGAACTCCCACTTGATGAAGCAAATGTAAAGAAAAGGAGACACGTAGAAGATCGTGACAAAACAGAGAGAGAGAGAGAGCAGAAGAGCGTATGTAAGAGCGATCGTTCTTTCTGAGAAGAACGACAATATATAAAGACAGTAAATCGCCGGAAAAGGAATCTCGGAAAATGGCAATATTAAAACCGTAATAATTATTAACAGTTATAGTTGGAAAGCACGTAATAACGTTGAAAATTTCCAACGTAAGTAATGGCGAGAAACACACGTAAATGAGCGGTTAAGAATACGCGTTAAACGGCAGAACGCGTGAAAGCAATTCGACGCAGGACCTATCGACGCAAGCCTTATCGACGCAAGCGTCGAGTTCTATCGACGCATGCGTCGAATTCCATTCCACGCCACGCCAACTTCAGCGGCTTGACGACGCTACGTCGAAATCTATTCGACGCAGCTCCGAATTCTAATCGACGCAACTCCGAGTAAAACTCTGAAACTATTTTGAACAAAAAATACAATTCAATTCAATTATTCCCCAAATCCCAAATCCCAAATCCGGATCCGGTCCGGTGCAAGCTAATAAGCAAGGCGTCGAGTTTCTCCTTATGTTCTTTTGAACAAATAAGAAGGTGTGAAAACATATATAAACTCTTTGGCTAGAGAGCTAATAAGCAAGGTGAGACTAAAGGTTCACCCTTTCATCATAATGAGGAGCCCAAACACCAAACACCATTTAGCTCCAATCAAAACATTAATTTTATAATGTTTTATAATTAAAATTTCTAACAGAAACCACCGCCGAGCTCGTGCAGCCGTTGAGGGAGGAGCTAGAGTGACCGAGTCGTCGCATGTCAGTATGCCCCAACTGTTGCAGTGACTGAAAATCGTAGAGCTGTACCACATGCAGGTGGTCGATTTGAAGAACCCCTTGAACATCCACAAGGTGTTAAATGTCAGGTTGATGGCCTTCAACAAAGAGGTTGTCAAGCTCTGTTAGAAGATTGCTTCGCGGACGGAGCGTGAGGAGGAAGCGAGACAACCATAAGGAATCGGGAGCGAGAAACCGAGATAAAGACGTAGAAGGAGCGACCTACAATGTCGGCGGCACCTCCTTAGGTTGCGATCAAGGAGGCGGACGCCAAGTTACAACGCCTAGTGGAAGCCAAACGATAGCGCTCGTCGTGTCGCTGACTGGGAACTTGCCGGAAGCCAGCTCCTTGGTGGCGAAGGAGACTGCCCAGCCGACGGCCAACCTGGGAGCAATGCTGGAGGCGCTCTCTGCCCAGGTGAAGGCAGTGAAGGCCACGGGGCGGAAGTAGTGTATCCTGGTATCTTTACTTATATATTTTTATTGCTTTGGCCCTGTAAATATTTAGATGTTTATTTGTGTTGCTCAAATTACTATGAATTTCATTAAGCCATGTTAATGATCATCATCTTTGTTTAAAGAACTCAAGAAAATTTTATCCCATGATTGGACTCACCATATGTTTTGACCTGACCTTATTGGACTCAATAATTTATATAGGATAGTTTTATACTGTAGAAATCCTACACAACTAAAAGAAGTTAATATATACTAGTTGGTTAACTGACAAGGCTCACACACCAAGTTAGGAAAAGTACCTACAAAATCTTGTCCCAATTTTTTTAGAATAAATTCAATTAGGCGGAGTCCAAAAAATAGATGATGTCCCAGTCCTACAAAGTATTAGCTTAAATTATTGGGTCAAATGCAGTTGAGATTCCTTTCATTGTCTTCTTGGTTGCCATGTTTATGTTACTTTGTAAATGTTGCTGTGATAACTCTTTTGCTTAATAGGTGCTAATGTAGCTGGTAGAAGAGGTTACTATTTGAAGGGTGATGGTGCTTTGTTGAATGTGGCTCTGTTCAACTTCGGTTTAGATTTTTTGATACAAAGGAAGTTTGAACCCATGCAAACTCCATATTTCCTGAGAAAAGATATCATGTCAAAATGTGCTCAGCTTGCTCAATTTGATGAAGAGCTCTATAAGGTTAGCTTACATAAGTTCTTCATAATATCACTTGCTGTTTGAATCGCGTTTTTTTGTACAAGACTTATAACTCGGTTCATTTTTCAGGCCCAAGAGTTAACACCTCTTAGTTTTTTCCCCATAAGATAAAGGACATAAAGAAATGAGTGAGTACAAGAACAAATCAGCCCCTCCTGTGTCTACATTAGTTAGTTACCAGGGAGGATTTTAAAGTGAATTAGAATCTCAAACAATTTCTACATTATTTTAAGCGAAAATGCTAAAAATGTTGATTTTTCAAGTTCTTATTGGACTTATACAAAATATTTAAATTATGATTAGCTTGGAACATATGCTGGACCAGTCTTATAACTTAAGTGATATAAATTTTGAAAAAAGATCTTGATTGCATGCAATAAACGATTCATGTTTATCATCATGACAAACAAATACTTGCTTATTGAAGACAATACTTAGAAAGATGAACATTCTAATGTTGATACATTTAGAGTTAATATATATATATATATATATATATATTTATTATCTTATTTTTCTCTATTGAAGCATGCCATCTAGGTTCTTGTTGTTTATATTTAATTTTCATGCTAGCCCTCTCATGTTGTTAGATCGTGGAGATTAAAATCGAAGGGGGTTTTGATCGTTTTAATTGTGGGTCATGACCAAATAATGATCTACCTATGCCTTTTTGGTTGATTAATTATTAGTTCACATTACACAGGTTACTGGTGACAAATATCTTATAGCTACTTCTGAACAGCCATTATGCGCGTATCATATGGATGAACTGATTGATCCCACGAGCTTACCATTAAGGTCCGGAGGAATTTATATATTTCTGTTTTGATATTTGACTTTGATTCATGCATCAGTTCATGTTGATGGATATCAAGCGAGACTTTGTATCAGATATGCTGGATTCTCGACTTGTTTCCGCAAAGAAGCTGGTTCTCATGGTCGTGATACGCTGGGTATTTTTCGAGTGCACCAATTTGAAAAAATAGAGCAATTCTGTATCACAAGCCCCAACGAGAACGAATCTTGGGAGATGCACGAGGAAATGCTCTTAAACTCGGAGCAGTTTTATCAAGAGGTAGGATATATTTGTTTGTTATGGTTTGCTGATTTGTGATGTATTTTTGGTTTCTGAATTCATCACATCATATACGGTTTATATAATCTGCAGCTTAATCTCCCTTATCGAGTTGTGTCCATTGTCTCCGGAGCTTTGAATGACGCAGCAGCCAAAAAATACGATCTTGAAGGCTGGTTTCCTTCGTCCAAAACGTACAGAGAACTCGTGTCTTGCTCGAACTGCACGGACTACCAGGCCAGGAGACTGGGAATCGGATACGGGCAGAAGAAAGTAAGTTTCACTTGATTAAAGCTGATGTTTATATTTTCAGTTGCATAATTCTGCATTATTACTCAATTAATTGAGAGAGAATTGCAAATGTAAATTATAGGAATTGGATTTTATTGATTCATTTGGTTGAGAAATTGAATGAAAAAAAAATCCTTTTAAATCCATGGTTTATGAAAAATTGGTTTTTGTTTAGATATCTGATATAAACTTGCGAAAAAATGCATTTGCATTCTCCCACCATCCCTCAATTCAAATATGGCGCAATTATGACATTTAGAATTTGTGGCTGCATTTCTGGCCCAAACTCCTTTTTTTGGGATCCGATGTTCACAAATGCTAATGCTCGACACAAGTCCTGATAGCGGCGTCATTTTGTTTCAAAGCGGCATTGTAGAACGCTAATGCTCGACACAAGTCCTGATTGTGGCGTCATTTTGTTTCAAAATGGCATTATAAAATATTTGCGGTTCTCGATCGCAGCTATCCAAATACTATGCGTATTTCGTCCTGCATTCCCAACCATCGCTGTTTTCTATGCGAACCGTAGATGTTAGCTTTCGTAGCAACTTGCAGAGCTGCTTTTTGTGGTTTTCATCTTATATGTTGGCGAATGTGCAGAACGACGAGCAAACCAAGCAATATGTGCACATGCTAAACTCAACTCTTACGGCAACGGAAAGGACGATCTGTTGTATACTCGAGAACCACCAGAGGGAGGATGGAGTAGCGGTGCCTGAAGCATTGCAACCATACATGTGCGGCATCGATTATATGCCTTTTCAAAACAAATCCCTCGAACCAAAATCAGTCCGCCGCGCCGTCGCTGAGATGCAATCTGAGCTGTTATATATATATATATAATGGTTCTGAGTGTTGGTTGTATATTTATAATGGTTCTGCTGTTGTTTCCGGGTTGAGCAACATTTTTTCCCCATTCCGTAGAAATAATTAGGGATTCTGCTTGATGCATGTGTTAAGATTATGAGTACTTGATATTTATCATTTTTCCCAATCTGTATTTTTTATTTACTTGCATGGTTTGATTCTCTTCTTTTGCCCTTGTAATTACAGTTTGAAACCCCAAGGGGGTATTTTTGTAATTTTGAAAGTTAGAGGGGTTCGTGCTGTAATTACGTAAACTTCGAGCTGGTAAATAATCCTACATTTTTATTTTAACTAATTGTTGAAGTTATCAAGTATTTATCTCTTGAAAAACATTCATGATATTTATATGGATTTTGTTTGATATTTAGAAGTTTTAATTATGGAATCTACTTGTACTATTGAAGTAATGTGGGTTGGTTTGAAGGGGAAGGTCAAGTAGATGGGCTGCTTGGAGCGAGCTTTTCTTCTAGAGAGATCACGGTGGCCAAAACATGGGAGAGGATGTGTATAATTTTGTCAATTTATAGTAAATATAGAATAAATTATCAAATAACAAATGTTAGTCGAGCTTGAGGTGAGCTCATGATGAGATGGACAAGCTCAAGCCATGCTCTAACACGAGCTCAAAAAAATTAACTCGACTTGCTTTTCATGACGGCAGTCGCAGGTGCCAAACTGTAACACCCTGCCTGTCACGAAGAATATAACGGAAGGTTCGACTGGGGCCCCACGCCATATGCAACGAACAGATAGTGGAGCTACGAAATGAAATCATAAGACCACGTAATCTAACGCAGAGTTACATTCTAATGGAAGCGGAAAATAAAGACATAGCAATAACCTATAACTAGGAATGTCGACCATTTATATATCGGAATGATAGTTTACACAAGTAGTTGGCCTTAAGGCCTTACAGTTGTTTCCATACATCGGCACGCAGACCGACAATACATGAAAACACAAAACTTCGCACTTTGAATGTGCTATCGTTAATATGGACGATGAGTTAGCGGATGAATTCATCTCGCAGTTTGAATGTGCTATCGTTGGTAGGCTCCTAGGACGTAAATTACCTTATCACGTCCTGTACAATGAATTACATAAACGATGGGGTAAGTTCGGGGCTTTTTCGCTTACCGTTGTTAGTGCAGAATGTTTTTTCTGTACCTTTAACTCAACGGCTATTCGGGACGAGGTGTTACTCAATGGACCATGGTTCGTTGGTGGATATGTCCTGGGACTGGACGCTTGGTCCCCTTCGTTCAACCCGACACGATTGCTGGAAGTATCCACCCTGATTTGGGTTCGGATTCCTGGCCTCCCATTACCCTTCTGGGCCCCCAAGAACATTAGCCGAATTACTGCTATGGTGGGGGAACCGGTTTGGATCGATGGGGTGACCAAATCGCTAGGACGAATCGAATATGCTTGAGGTGTGCGTTAAAGTCAACCTAGCTAAGCCCCTTTCTGAGGTTGGGAAAGTTCTTCCGGACCGGCACCCATCCGTCCGTCCCCCCAGCAGTGGCAAGGCGGGGCTGATGGCCCCTGTTGTTTCTACTCCTCCTTCGGGTAGCCCCTTGCAGGCAGGCCCATTGCCTAATATACCCACTACTGATGCCCCGGTCATTGAACCGTATGTTGAGGAAGGGCTGGGCCCTTGGACTCTTGTGCAGCGAAAGAAAAAGCCGCCCCCAAATTTGGGGAAGAAAATCGCTGACAGACCGCCTTTGGATGGTAATCTGGCATCTGGTAGTAGGGGCAAGGCATGGAGAAAAGATCGTCGTAGGCAATCGTTTAAAGTAGTAGGGGGCCCCCGAACCTCTTAGACCGCAGGGGGGGCCTGACTTACATAAATCGAAAGTCTCGTCTCCTCCTAATAAGGAGAAAGGGCTTGTAATTTATGACCCCCTAGCACAAGGTCAAGGGAGTGATGCCTGTTAGGGAAAAACCGATGCCCACGGAAACACAAGAGTCATGAAAATAAAACAGGCAAAAAACACACAAGGATTTAACGTGGAAAAACCCCAAGACCGGGGAAAAAACCACAACCACCCGCACCACTGAAATCTACTATGAAAAACCTGGAAATCAAGAACTACACCGTTCTCCTCTTCGCCGCTTCTCCTCCTTCAGTTTTGCTCGACCGGCGGAATTGTGGCGAGTGTCCAGTACTTCCAACGCAGTCAGGCTCCACCAACTAACAATGCCCTCCCACCACTGAAGCACTGCTTGGCCCCTGGCCAGGAGTTGGGAGGGGCAAATTCGGCGATTGTTGTGTTAGGTAATACGGGCTCCCCAGCTGGGATCATGCTTAACCCCGGTTCTGAGGATATTATGGATTGGGGAGACCCACCACGTATTCACGATGAAGCCGAGGTTAATGATGGTATGAGACTCGACATCGTGGATGGGTCCTTTGAGGGACAGGGCGTAAAACGTGGCCGAAACTCCACAGCTAGGCCCAATTCGGTAGCTAAGGCCGCTCGCCTAGAAGCCCAAAAGAAGCGCAGCTTGAGCACCAATAGCAAAATTATCTCTCTCAGCGGCGGGGACGCTTCCCCTTCGGGTAGTTAATGTCAGGCCTCATTATGTGGAACTGCCGGGGGGCTAAGAAGAAATCCTGTGGGAATTACCTCCGACATTTAGTCCTTTCCCACGATATTTACCTTTGTTGGTCTTTTCGAGACTAAGACTGAGACATTAACCAGACGGGATGCTGATTGCCTAGTTGGCCTTCAGTGGGAATTCTTTCACCAACCTGCGGTAGGGAGGTCTGGAGGCATTGCTATTTGTTGGCAACCGGACTACCTAACTGTCTCAATCCTCCATGCTTCGAGTCAATTGGTCATCACCTCCGTTACCCTTCTAGACCATAGGAGATGGACAATTGTCTTTATTTATGCTAGTAAGGACCGCCGCTCACGCCGTGCTATCTGGGAGACGCTTAATGAGTCGCTCACTACCACTACTCCTACAATTGTAGGGGGAGATTTCAACTGTATGCTTAGACCGGAGGATAAGAAGGGAGGTCGAGCTTTTACTTACTCCGTTGGTGCGCAGGAGATGGACGAAGCTTTGACCAGCAATGACTTACATGAAATTCAATTTGTTGGTGCTAATTATACTTGGTGTAATAACCAATATGGGGAGAGTCGTGTCTGGGTTCGGCTAGATAGACTTTTTATCAATACCACGGGGCTTGACCTAATTCCCCTCGCCTCGGTTCGCCATCTTAATCGGCTGAGCTCTGATCACTGCCCCCTGTTATTTGTGCTCGAGGCTCGGCCTCCCCCTTTGCGAGACCGATGGATTCGGTTTGAGGATTTCTGGCTCAGCTACCCCCTATACCGGCAAATTGTGCGCTCCAATTGGAACAAGCCTGATGTTGGGGAATGCGCTGAGGTTCTCCACCGGAAGTGGCGGCGCACCCTCCGCGCACTCTTCTACTGGAGCAAGAATAAGCTTAAAACGCTAGGGGAACAGAGGACTAGATTAGAAGGAGAAATCGCCACCCTCCAAATCCGTGAAAGCTCTCAGGTTGGTCTCTCAGCTGATGAAACCACCTGTCTCATCGCTAAAGCCACCGAGCTTGAAGCTACCTTGGCTCGGATCGAAACTTGGTGGAAGCAGCGGGCCAAGTCCCGATGGATTAAAGAAGGAGATGCTAATTCGGCCTACTTTCACTCCATTGCTTCCAACCGTCGACGCACCAATCGGATTCAACAAGTTAAGCTTGATGATGATTCCTTTACCGAAGACCCGGAACGCATAGAACTTGAATTCACCACCTTCTACAGCAACAAGTGGACTTGTGCGCCACCGATCCTTGATGGCTGGCCAGACCTCCTAGATTCTCAGCGGCTGACACCCGAGATTGCTGCGGATTTAGTGAGGGATGTTTCTGAAGAAGAAATTTGGAGAGCGGTCAGGGACCTTAAATCTAACCGCTCCCCGGGGCGGGACGGAATGACTGCCTCCTTCTTACATAAATTCTGGCCAACCGTTAAAACTGAAGTCTGCGTTGCCCTTCAGAATTTTTTCCACTCTGGATTAATGCCGTCGGAATGGAAGGATACCTTGGTGGTCCTCATTCCCAAATGCCCGAATGCCTCCCAGCCAGAAAAATTTAGGCCAATTAGTTTATGCCAAACTATCTACAAAGTTGCTGCAAAAACTTTGGTTAGACGTCTCCAACAACTCCTCCCTTCTATGGTTTCAAGTGAGCAAGGAGCATTTGTCCCGAGTAGATCTATCTCTCATTACTGTTTTATTGCTCAGGAGATCATGAATAAATTCCGTACCTCCATCTCTAAGGCAGGGCTTATGGCGGTCAAAGTTGACATGACGCAGGCCTATGATCGTATGTCTTGGGACACGTTGAGGCAGATTCTCACACGATATGGGATCCCTCCCAGATTCGCTACTTGGCTCATGCAATGTGTGACTCACCCCTGGTACTCTCTCCTCATTAATGGGCGCCAATCCCCCTGGATTGAGGCTTCATCTGGGTTCCGACAAGGTTGCCCGCTGTCTCCCTATGTCTTTATCCTCTGCTCTGAGCTGCTTTCCCGGGCCCTTCGTTCCCATGACCAGTCGCTGGGCATCAGCGTACGAACTGGGGGTCCTCGGATCTCCCATCTGTTGTATGCTGATGATATTCTCCTTTTTTCGGAAGCCTCTACGTCAGCTGTTAACTCCCTCCGTACTACGCTGACCGACTACTGTGGATGGACGGGACAGTGTATAAACTCGTCCAAATCTATGGTAGTGTTTAGCAAAGCCACGCCGGCCTGGAAGGCCAATAGGCTGGCCCGCAGGCTTGGATTCCTTCGGACCCTTGATCTTATGTACCTTGGAGTCAAACTTGCGATGCGCAAACTTTACGCCTCTGACTTTGCAGAACTTCTCCAAAACATCAATTCTAAAGTCCATTGTTGGGGGAATAGACATCTTTCCTTTGCAGGCCGGAGGACTCTCATTAGCTCATCCCTATTAACCTCAGCCCAATTTTTACTCTCGCATACATTGGTCCCTCGGTCGGTCCAAGCCTCTATTGACAAAGTGGCCAGGCAATTCCTATGGCAGAAGGGCCGACTGACCAGGGGGCTTCATTATGTTAGCTGGAGTACGGTGTGCTCCCCATCTGCTTCGGGTGGAGGGGGACTGCGTATGCTTCATAAATGGCAGGGCCCCCTCCGGGATCGGCATGCTTGGGACCTCTTGCAGGGGATAGAGTCACTGTTCTCTCGTCTTATGCACTCCGTCTACTCTGACCGGCTTTTTCAGGGTGACTTTAAACGCGGAGACTCTCCAGTTTTGCACATTACCCGGGATTGCATGAACTCTCTCGACCCTCTAATTCATTGGGAAATTGCGAATGGGAATACTATTGATTTGATTAATCATGCTTGGATTCTGGAATTACCCCTTGCGAGATGGCCAACGTTTGCCAATATTCAAACGCTTGACTCTATCTCGCTTGCTGAGCTTATTAATATAGACGGACAATGGAATGAGGCGGCCTTATCTCTCCACTTTGGAGAGGACTTGGCCCAGCTAATTCAGTTGGTCCCTATCAACTCTCGTCTCCACACTGATCGTCCTTCTCTTACGGCACGATTCAGCGGACAATCTATTACTAGTCTTGCTTACTCCAATTTGTTCCCCAATATAAGCAACCGGCTCGATTGGCTCAAGAAACTTAAGCTGCGACCCCGTGAAATTTTTTTTGGTGGAGACTATCCCTTGATGCTATTGTTAAATTTTTGTATGCTACCAATCAAGTGCACCAATGATGAACAAACAACGAAGAACTCTTTATACTAGGCAATTGAATTACAAAGAGAAGCTGACTACAAGGTGCATACACCTTGAATCACGTCAGCTGAGATATAAAAAAAACAACTAAACTTGTCGCGGACATGATCAGCTGGAAGGAGAAGGCAGAGGCGGTGAACCTGGTGATGGAGGAGATGGTGAGGCAGGAAGCGGCCGAAGAAGCAGAGGAGACGGCAAGGCTGGAGGCAGCCGAAGAAGTGGAGGAGAAAGAGATCCAAGCTGAAGGCGGGAGGCCGGGAAAGGTGAAAATCAGCAGGGAGCTGGAAGAGGAAGACAAGAAGAAGATAATGTCCTGCATCCAGAGGAATGCGGACATCTTTGCGTGGAGCGCGGCCGATATGCCAGGTGTCGACGCGAACGTCGCCTGCCACCGTCTCAACCTAGATAAAGGAGTCCACCCCATCCAACAGAAGAAGAGAAAAACCGCCACCACCCTAGCCGAGCCCATCAGGGAGGAGGTCAAGAAGCTGCTGGAAGCAGGGTTTGTGTCGGAGATCCAGTACCCAGGCTGGGTCTCCAATGTTGTAATGGTGAGGAAGGGAGAGGGGAAGTGGCGCATGTGTATCGACTTTTCTATCCTTAATAAAGCTTGCCCCAAGGATTGTTACCATTTGCCTAGAATCGACGAGCTAGTAGACTCGGCCGTCGGATTCCCTGTCATGAGTTTTTTAGATGCTTTTTTCTGGTTACCATCAAATCCGTATGCATCCACCCGACGTGAAGCACGTGTCCTTCATTACCAACGACGGATGCTATTGTTATAAAATGATGCCATTCGGGCTTAAAAATGCGGGAGCAACCTACCAGCGTATGATGGACAGGGTGTTCAAAAAGCAGAAGGGGCGAAACTTGGAAGTGTACGTCGACGATCTCATGGTAAAAAGTAAGAGCGTCGGGGAGCACCTCCATGACTTGGAGGAGACCTTCGCCACGCTGAGGAAGTATAAGATGAGACTAAATCCGGCCAAGTGCGTGTTTGGGGCTGGAAAGGGGAAGTTCTTGGGACACCTCTTGACTCCGGCGGGAGTAGAACCGAACCCGGACAAGGTGAAGGCGATCATGGAGATGGGAGCACCCAGGAACGTCAAGGAAGTTCAGCGCCTGACAGGTCGCCTAGCCGGGCTGAGCAGGTTCCTCTCCAGGGCAGGAGAGAAATGCTCACCTTTCTTCAAAACCCTCTGAGACAATAAAAAGTTCGAGTGGTCGGCAGAGTGTCAGGGAGCCTTTGAAAGCCTAAAACTCCAGTTGGCCCAGGTACCCCTGTTACAAGGGCCTAGAGAGGGAGAAGATCTCTTCCTGTACATAGGGGTGGGGTCGGAAGCGGTAAGCTCGGTCCTGGTACGCGAGGAGGGGAAGCGCCAACTCCCCATTTACTACGTAAGTCGGGTTCAGCGGAAGGCAGAACTGCGGTACCCCATCCTGGAAAAATTGGCGTTTGCCTTGATCGTGTCGGCGCGGAGACTCCGACCTTACTTCCAGGCCCACCCGATTAAGGTAGTGACCGACCACCCTCTCCGCAATGTCCTAGAAGGAGTGGAGCATTCTGGCAGGATGGCGAAGTGGTCAGTAGAACTCAGCGAGTTTGACGTCGCTTACGTACCCCGACTAGCCATGAAGGCCCAAGCGGTGGCAGACTTCCTAGTCGACTATACCACAGAAGTAGGCAAGGAGGAGATACCCCAGCAGGTGGCGTGGGAAGTGTTCGTGGATGGAGCGTCGGGGAGGAACTCATGTGGAGGAGGCATCATCCTGATCAGCCCTCAGGGCACCAGAATTGAGCAAGCCGTCAGCATTCACTTCCCCGTTACCAACAATCAGGCAGAATATGAGGCCGTAATCGCAGGACTACGCCTAGCCCAGGAGCTGGGGATCCACGACATCAGAGTCCACTCCGACTCACTGGTGGTCACCTCCCAGATCCGAGGAGAGTTTGAAGCAAGAGAGTCGGTACTGCAGCGCTGTCTGGTAAAGGTCAAAGACTTGGTGGGCGCCTTTAAGTCCTTCTCCATACAACATGTGCCAAGGGAGGAGAATGCCCGAGCAGATCGACTGGCCAAATATGGCCCCCTGGTCGGGGGAACGATCACCGAGTTGTTTCGGCCTTCGATCGAGGAAGGAGAGGTGATGGACATCGACCAACCCGCTTCGTGGATGGACCCCCTGATCACTTTCTTAACCACAGGATGCTTGCCCGCGGAGGTTCAGGACAAGAGGCGGTTCAGGTACAAGTCCGCTTATTATTTACTAACTGACGGGGTGCTCTACAGGAAGACTCTATCCGGTCCCTTGGCCAGGTGCCTGTCCGAGGAGGATGCCTCCCGGGTCTTGGAGGAGATTCACACAGGCGAGTGCGGCAGTCATTCCGGAAGCAGAACCCTGGAGAAGAGAGTACTCCGAGCGGGATACTTTTGGCCCACCATCCGGAAGGACGCGGAGGAGTTCGCGAGGAGATGCTCAAAGTGCCAACTCTACGCTCCGCTCCAGTTACAGCCAGCCCAGCGTCTTCGGTCAATCACCACCCCCTGGCCCTTCGCCATTTGGGGAATGGATCTGGTGGGACCATTCCCCCCGGCAAGTGGGCAAAGGAGATATCTCCTGGTGATGATCGATTATTTCTCCAAGTGGATGGAGGTGAAGGCCCTGGCAAAAACGACCTCCCTGATGGTGAAGAACTTCATTTGGGGGGAGATCGTGTGCAGACATGGTCTACCCCTCGCCATCGTCACCGACAACGGTCCACAATTCGCAAGCCTTGAGCTCACCGATTTCTGTAGCCAACTTGGCATCGATCTCCGCTTCGCCTCAGTTCATCACCCACGAAGCAACGGCCAGGTTGAAGCAGCCAACAAAGTCATCCTCAACCTGCTCAAGAAGAAGGTGGAGAACCTGAAGGGAAATTGGGTGGAGCAGCTCCCCTCGGTCCTCTGGGCCCTGAGGACTACCCCCACCACGGCAACCGGCGAAACACCGTTCAAGCTATCACACGGCTCGGAGGCTCTCATCCCGATAGAGTTCGAGGTCCGGAGTCCCAGGGTGGTGGCGGCAGAAGATGGGGGTGAAGGGTGGAGACTCGAGAACGAAGAGGCACAACGACTCGCCTTGGATTTCGTGGAGGAACTTCGCGACCAGGCCACGATCCGACAGGAAGAGATCAAGCGAAGGATGGCGAAGCATTTTGACAAGCAGGTCCGAGTCAAGCAGTTCACCAAGGGAGACCTGGTTCTCAAGAAGGTAGATGCGGCGGGAAGATCCGCCGCGGTGGGTAAACTCCATCCCAATTGGGAAGGCCCCTACATTGTGTTCGAGGTGTTAAGGACAGGCGGGTACCGCCTGCAGAACGTTGAGGGGGAACTCCTAGGAAACACTTGGAGTGGAGACGACTTGAAGCGTTTCTAATCCTAATCTTAATGTAATACTTAGTTTATTCTTGTTCTACTTAAGATAATAACGCTTTCCACGGCAAACTCGCGACGCTTCACCACCTAAGCAACTTGCCCCCTCGAGTGAGTTCTAAGTCCTCGAGATGTGTTGTTGCCGTAGACCAGGCCACCGCACGAGCTCCTCTCCTGCATACCGGCTACTTGCCCCCTCGAGTGAGTTCTAAGTCCTCAAGATGTGTTGTTGCCGTAGACCAGGTCACTGCACGAGCTCCTCTCCTGCATACCGGCTACTTGCCCCCTCGAGTGAGTTCTAAGTCCTCGAGATGTGTTGTTGCCGTAGACCAGGTCACTGCACGAGCTCCTCTCCTGCATACCGGCTACTTGCCCCCTCGAGTGAGTTCTAAGTCCTCGAGATGTGTTGTTGCCGTAGACCGGGTCACTGCACGAGCTCCTCTCCTGCATACCGGCTACTTGCCCCCTCGAGTGAGTTCTAAGTCCTCGAGATGTGTTGTTGCCGTAGACCAGGTCACTGCACGAGCTCCTCTCCTGCATACCGGCTACTTGCCCCCTCGAGCGAGCTCTAAGTCCTCGAGATGTGTTGTTGTCGTAGACCAGGTCACTGCACGAGCTCCTCTCCTGCATACCGGCTACTTGCCCCCTCGAGCGAGCTCTAAGTCCTCGAGATGTGTTGTTGCCGTAGACCAGGTCACTGCACGAGCTCCTCTCCTGCATAGGGGTGTAAACGAGTCGAGCTCGAGTCGAGCTTGGCAAAAGTCCCAAACTCGAGCTCGAGCTCGAGCTAAATATTTCGAGCTCGAGCTCGAGCTCACCCTGCTTGGCTCGAGCTCGAGCTCGAGACCAGTATATTGAGCTCGAGCTCGAGCTTTCGAGCTCGCGTCGAGCTCGAGCTGCTCGCGAGCTTTTTGCTCATGAACCCATTTTTATTTTTATTTATATATATTTTTTTTAAAAAATACCCAAAAAAAAAGCTCGCGAGCCGGCTCGCGAGCTCATGAACAAGAGTAATCGAGCTCGAGCTCGGCTCGAAATCGAGCTCGAGCTCGTCGAGCTCGAGCTCGAGCTCAACTGGTTTGAGCTCGAGTCGAGCTTTTTTCGAGCCGGCTCATCGAGCTCACGAGCCGGCTCGACTCAACTTGCAGGGCTAGTCCTGCAGACCGGCTACTTGCCCCCTCGGGTGAGCCCCAGACCCCAATGAGGGCCAACTCTAAAAAAGCGATCCCATAAGGGAAGGGGAGGCGAGACGAATATCATAAAAACCTCCCACACTCATAGATAGCGAAATTACTCATCTATTCGTGAATCATTTAGCGAAAAGCCCTAACAAGGGGAAGAAGTGCGTCCCAGCCGCCCCACACTCCGAAAAGGCGTAAGTAAACGGGCGCCCGATCGAGGCGAGGAGAGCTCTCGCGCGAGCCCTCGCCGCGAGCGAGTGCCCCCCAGGCGCGAGTACGCCACATAGGCAAACGCGTCGCAAAAATATATATATATATATATATATATATATATATATAAGTAATAAACAATCGTAACGGGCACGTCAGACTAGATTTGCGGCAAAGGAAGAGAAAAGATCGAGCGGATTAAAATACGGCAAATACGCCCACCCTGTCAGACAGAAAGGGTGGGTACACCGAGAATGTTCCCAAGAAAGTATTATTACAGGGATTACAAAAAATAAAAACGAGCTATTCGCCCTTGTCACCCTCTTCCGATTCGCCAGATGAGCCGTCGCTTAGAGTTCTCACCAGGGTGGGGCTCACCGCCTCGCGATATAGTTCCGGGAGAAGGTCCGCGAGATCAACTGTGGCCCCCTCCGCAGTAAGAAGAAATCGCCGCCGGAGTCGCTCCCTCGTAAACACCGCCGTCTTGATGGCCAGCTGCCTGCGCGTCTCGGCGACCTGGGCCGGGGTGAAGTGAAGGAGCTGCGGAGCTGTGGACGACTCTCCTCTGCTGGGATGTCGGAGCTCAGCTATCTCCGATTCCGCCTCGGCAGGGCGAGTCCCTAGGTAGCTGACTTCCCGTTGCGAGGCGGCCAGCTGCGCCTCCAGCTCAGAGACCCGCGTCACTAGCGCAACGGTGGACTCCTGCATTAACGAAGGTCAAACAATAGCGTCGGCCAGCGAGTAGGAGGTAAACGAACAAGGACGCTCACCTCAGGGAGAACGACCTCCCTAGCCTTAGACCCGGCAAGCTCCTCCGCCATTGCCGCCAGCTTCTTCTCCAGCTCTTTGTAGGTGGCGCCCAGTTCGCGGAGTCGCCTATTCGATTGAAGCCCCCGCCGCGCCGTCTGGTGAGCCAGCTCGGCGGTGCGGAGAGCGGAACGGCTGGTGAGGTTGGCTAGCTCGCGGATGGGAGCCTCCGCGAGAACTTCGGCGTCTTCTCGACCGTATAACCCATAGAGCAGGTTATACGCCTGCTCGCCTACCTCCTCGAAATCCTCCCAGGAGGGGAGGAGCGAGCTCACCAGGACCCTGTTCGCATCATGGTCCCATATCAGCAACGGATTACCTTTGGAGTCCTCGCTCCTCATCCCCAACCCAAAATTTGTGTGGGACGAGGGTTCAGGAGGCGGGCTCGCTGGAGGACGAGAAGATCTCCCAGTCTTCTGCTTCTTTCGCCTTGGCCCACTAGCCGAGGCGACCTCAGGATCAACCAAACCTTTTCCCTTGTCCGTTGGCGGGGGCGTCCCGCTATCCACCGAAACCACCGCCGCTCCAAGGGCCCCCTCGGGATGAGGCTCGCTAGACTGACGTTGCGAGGTGTCGCAAGGAGGACGGGTGGGGATGGCGCGCTCACCTGCAAGAAGGTGAAAAATAATTCAGATCCCTACCAAGAGCAGAAGATCAGGAGAGAGGGGGGGAAGCGCGGCGAGTATTGCCCAAGACTTACCCGCTCCAGGAGGCACGAAGGCGAGCTGATCCACGCCTCGCCGCAGGAAAACGACGTCCATAACCTTATTCTCCATGTAAGAATAGAGGGTCAGAGCGTCCCCTTTCAAGCGAGGCGGTATGTACTCCGTCTCTGCCTTTTGAATAGGGGCGAAGGGAATGTTCCCGAAGTCGCCTCGCACCATGACAAATTTGTCAGTCCAATGATGGACCTTGTTGAGCGTCTCGGCTACCTTAATGCACACGCTGGTAAAGAATAGGGTGCCGTCGCCAGTCGCCATCAGGGTCAGGACCTTGCGGAAAACGGAAAGGTCGAATTCGATCTTCTCCTCGCGCAGGTAGCAGGCGTATGCGACCAAAACGCTGATCGCGTTAGGGTTGAACTGCGCGGGGATCATCCCGAAGTATCGAAGGACCTGGCGCACCTCAGGCCATAGAGGCAGCCTCAACCCCACCTGGAAATGGGCTAGGGGGATGGCGAGTTCACCATCGAAGAAGGAGTTAAGGAACTCACTAGGGGTTGGCCGCCTCGCTGTGTAGCCCGGTGGCAGGTAACGTTTCTCGACGTCCGTCAGCTCCTCGCCCAGGGTCTGCGAGCTGGGGAAGTTGTGCGCTCGAAAATTGCGAACACAGAAGGCACGCCCGTCCTCGGATGGCTCTTTTCCCATGGCGGGTGGCGAGTAGAGGGGAAGGTCTAACAGGCGGGGTTCGGAGAAAAGCGCTGGGAGGAGAGGGGGGGTTTGGGGAGCACACCCATCCGCTCTAGAGGGCCTTCTATTTATAGACTCCGCTCCATCCGTCCTGATCGCAGGCGAACTGGATAACTACCTATGCGAGTACGCCCAAACGAGTAGCTAGTTCAACAACGCGCAGGTAAGAGGCAGCAACCCTAACACACATAAAATACAGCGCGGGTACAAAAAACCTTTAACAAAAATTCTCTAAGCGCATGGCGCGAGTACACAAAAGACACAAAAACATCGCCCGCACATTACAGGTACCCGAGAGGTCGCGAGTGCCTTTACATATCAAGCGTCAAAGAAAAAAATAGTGAAACGCATCAAAAGGGAGAATACAGCCTAAGGAGCTCCGTCGCGGCGCCGCGGACCGCGACCAAGGCGACGCGTGCGCTGGGGGTGACGAGCTCTCCAAGTAATGCCGCGAGCTGCTCGCAGGTCTTCGCGGGCCTGCCCCAGACTCTCCTCACTCTGCCGGATGTGATCCTCGCCTCGGCGGATGTGTTCTTCCAGTAAAGAGGCCTCGCCCACGGTGCCAGCCACCTGCGAGAAGCGGTGAAGATCATCTTCGGTAGCTTGCTGGCGAGTCTCCACCTCGTACAACCTCGTCTCTAGGTCAGTCACCCTGTCAAAGAGGCCATCTTCGCCCTGCACCTGCTGCTGAAACTCCTCCACTTCAGAGAGGCGGTCCCCGAGGTCAGCCAATCGCGCGTTCACCTCGGCGGGCGGCGTGGACATCAGAAAGGAATCATGGGCTCGAAGGACGGCAATCAAGCGAGTCCACGACCCCTCATTAAAGCCCGGCGGGTCCGCGAGTAGCTCCCTCAAAGGAGTAGACGCCACGGGCGGGGGTGACCCGAGCAGTGAGTTCGTCGACGGAGGACGGCTGGAAGAGGGAGATCCCCGGTTATCTGAAAGGAGATAAAGGACAGGGGTAAGCCACAGAAACGAAGAAGGCGACGAGATAAGCAAGGCGAGTACCCCCGTGAGTAGTGTTCTCTTCCTGGTGGCGAGGCGGATCTGCCCGCAACCTCCCAGTAGAGGCAGACAAGCGGAGAACCACACCGGACCCCCCGGATAAAGGCCCTATCGTCAAGGATTTCCCTCCGGTAGTTGGGCGGGTCGGCTGGCCTACCCCAGACTGCTGAGGAGGCGACTGCAAGGGAGGAGGAGGGAGGGCCAAAATCTGCACTGGGGCCGAGGAGGACGCGGTCCCAAGACCCGTCGACAGCGCCGCGCCGAATTGGCCAGACTGAGCCAGGTGGCCAGGAAGCGCTGCGGGTAGCAAAAGGTCAGTACAAATTCAGCCTAGTGGGGCGAGAAGATAGTGCCCTTACCAGAGGTTACAGCGGGACGAACGGGAGGAAATAGCGGGGCGCCCTGATCCGCTGGAGGCAATCTCGCGTCCCCGAGCCCACCTGTTGTGATGCCGACCTCGCCCTCTCCTTGCTGGCGAGATGAGTCAGCAGCGAGCTCCTCACGAATGGGCGAGGTCGTCACTTTCCCAAGCAAGGGTCCGCACCTCGCCGTGGATTCCGGATCTGTGGAAGATCTCTCGCGTAGCTCCAGGTCAGCTCTCTTCCGCTTGGACTTCTTCCTCGCGGAGCCAGGAGGGCGAGGCGTCAAGAACTCTCCAATGATGTCCATGACGGCCGCAGCCTCAGGCTCGTCATCAACGAGCCCCCGGTCGATGGCTGCAGAAGACCCCCCCTTTGAAGACATTTCGGCACATGGGATGAAAGGCATACCCCCACTCTATTTATAGAGGAAGAGCCCGTGGGCTCGCAGTTCCGCCGAATAAGGGATTGGACTCTTCTTTCCGACCTCTAGCGAGCTCGCAAAGAGCGGGGATTGTGTACAACCCGTATTCGGCGAGTAGAGCCCAAGGGCACCTGGCGAGTAGGTCGGTGTCTCTCTCGGCGAGTAGAGCCGAAGGCACCTGGCGAGTAGGCCGGTGTCTCTCTCGGCGAGTAGAGCCGAGGCACCTGGCGAGTAGGTCGATGCCTCTCTCAGCGAGTAGAGTCGAAGGCACCTGGCGAGTAGGTCGGTGTCTCTCTCGGCGAATAGATCCGAAGGCACCTGGCGAGTAGGCCGATGCCTCTCTCGGCGAGTAGAGCCAAAGGCACCGGGCGAGCAGGTCGGTGCTTCTCGCAGCGAGTAGAGTCAGACTCTGGGGAATAGAGTCGTCCGGGCACCCCTGGTGGTCTGCCTATAGCCCTTTGGGACAGCGGAGTTTGGCTACCTGCAGACCAATTTGGGGTGCGTTTAGTAAAACAGTAAGGCGGAGTTACGCTATCCGCAGGTCATTCGGACCATTCTACCCCTGAGAAGTTTTTTCCTATAAATAGGACTCATTATGTCTCAGATCAACACAGATCCACCCCCCTTGAGAGAGCCTGTGCTTTCTTCCTTGTGTTGTCTGAGACAGGCTCAGCTTCTGGTTTTTGGGAGGGGAAATCAAGTTAGATTTCTGGGTTAGTGGCGGGACCTCCGCGCTGCAGCCAGTGGGTCATTCTTAGGGAGCTACCTACCGACCGGTGAGGGCCAGTTCTTAGCTCGGAATACTTAGATCAAGGGATCCGACGAAGAGAGAAATAACTCAAGCTACTCCCCAAGTCTCGAACAGTTGGACCGGTATCCGGGTTCCAACATTGAGCTTGTCAACGCACTCTCCACTTCAACTCACTCAACCCTGCACTCTCCACCTCACAGTGCACTCTCCACCTCTCGCTGAGGTGCGGGTTGGGGTCGGACTCTCTTGGGGTGTAGGCACACTCCCACTCTCTCAACTCTTCTCTTCTCTATCTCTTCAACTCTCTCTCTCTCTTCGCATTCGCATTAGCTCGCACATGGGGGGGGGGGGGGGGTATTTATAGTAAACACGCAAAGAGGGGGGAGGGGGAGGGGGGTGCATACACCACAACACATGCACAATCCCCTCCCCAACATTCCACTCGCACACTTCACATGGCAGCCCACAACAAGGCAGCACTTCACTTGCATGCACATGTCCACTCGGCAGCCACCTCACATCATCCTCCACTCGCCCCTCTAGCATGGCTCCACTCGCCCACTACACAAGGCAGCCCCCTCTCTAGGTGCACTCGCCCCCCACCTAGCTTCCACTCGGCAAACCACCTAGCAGCCCCCCTCCTCCTGCTTCTCTACTCGGCAAGGAACAAGAACAGCAGCCCCCCTTCACTTCTCCACTCGGCAAGGAACAAGAACCCACTCGCCAGCCATTGGACTCGCCGGCCACCCTCACTCCACTCGCCTGGCTCCATCCTCCACTCGCTTGGGAGCACCCCACTCGCCTAACCCCCCTTTAACCTCACTTCAATCTCAACACTCCCCCTTGAAGTGAGCTTCAGGGACGACACATAGGCAAGCGCGAAGTTTCTTGAACGGCCCCGCAGATAGGGGGGGCTTTGTAAAGATGTCCGCTAGGTTCTCTTCACTCCGCACGTGCTCCACCGCAAGCGAGCCACCCAACACCTTCTCTCGGATGAAGTGGTGCTCGATCTCTATGTGCTTTGTCCTTGCGTGACACACTGGGTTGGTTGCCAGCTTCAGAGTGCTCTCGTTGTCGCCACGTAGCACAGTAGGTCCGCTGACCTTCTCATCCACATCTTCCATCAGCCTCCTCACCCAGACACACTCCTGAGCTGCTAAGGACGACGCCTTGTACTCAGCCTCAGTGGTGGAGAGGGAAATGGAGTCTTGCTTCTTGCTGCACCAGGAAATGGCAGTGGCTCCACACATGAATACGTAACCTGATGTCGACTTGCGGTCATCAGCGTCACCTGCGTAATCTGCATCTGTGTAGCCATGCAGCTTGAAGTCGGTCCTCCCTCCATAGAACAACCCCATATCCAGGGTGCCCTTCACATACTTCAGTATCCCCTTGGCTGCCTCCAGATGAGGCTTCCGCGGCTCCTGCATGTACCGACTCACTCGGCCGACAGCAAAGGCGATGTCCGGCCTTGTGATGGTCAGATAGATAAGGCTCCCCACCAGTGCCCGGAAGATCTTCGGATCAGGAAGAATCCTCCCTTCTTCCTTCAGAAGCTTCAGCCCAACCTCCAGTGGAACGGAGCTGCTCTTCCCCTCCTTCATGCCGAATCTCTCGAAGATCTTCTCGGCATACGCCTTCTGGGTCACGAGCAGCCCGCCACTTCTCTTCTCCACTTGAAGTCCAAGGAAATGGTGCAGTTCACCAAGATCCTTCATCTCGAACCGAATGGCTAGCTGCTGTCTCAGCCCCGCGACCTCCTCACCGTTGTTCGCGGTCACGATCATGTCGTCGACGTACAACAACACCAGCACGTGAAGATCTCCACTCTTCTTCACAAACATGCTAGAGTCTGAGTCTGAGGCATCGTAACCACAGAACTGCAGATACTCTGCAATCTTCCCATACCAGGCTCTCGGCGCCTGTTTCAACCCATAGAGGGCCTTCTTCAGCTTGCAGACGTGATGCGGCTGAGACTTGGACACATACCCAGGTGGTTGCACCATGAATATGTCCTTGTCTATCTCTCCGTATAGGAACGCATTCTTCACATCCAGCTGCCACAGCTTCCACCCTCCGCACACTACTAGGGCAATGACCGTCCTCACCGACGTCATCTTCGCCACAGGACTAAACGTCTCCTCATAGTCCTCTCCATAGGTTTGTGAGAAACCTCGAGCGACAAGCCTAGCCTTGTACCGCTCCACTTCTCCGCCAGCCCTCTTCTTCACCTTGTACACCCACTTGCAGGTGACAGGCTTGATGCCCTCCACCATGGGAACAAGGTCCCATGTCTCGCTCTTCTTCAGCGCCTCCATCTCCTCATCCATGGCCACGTCCCACTCCTTGGTGCCAACAGCATCCTCAAAGCGGGCAGGTTCCCTCTCGTCGAGTGGCCCTGCAAAGAAGCAAGAGACCAAGCTCACGAAGTTCCCCTCCTTATAGCGAGCAGGCGGGACGATGGTCCGCTTCGACCTCCTCAAGGCTTGGCCACTTTCTACCGCTCCGGTAGACTCCTCCTCTCTAGCTCCTCCTTCAACTTCTCTTGAAACAGCGCTCCCCCTGCTTCTAGAGCTTGAAGCTCCCGCTGAGCCAGAAGCTCCCCCTGAGCTAGATGGTGATGGGGCACTTGGAGAAACCTCCAACTCCAGCATAGAGTCCTCATCGACTCTCTCTTCTCTCCTGCTTGATTCTCCACTCTCCGGCAGCACCACAGAAGAGACTCCCTGATATGAGATCAGTTCGTCAAACACAACGTCGCGCGAGACGACGAACTTGTGGGTTTGCGGGTTCATGCACTTCCATCCCTTCTTCCTCTCATCGTAGCCGATGAAGACACACTTCCTCGCTTTCAGCTCCAACTTAGTTCTCTCGGCCTCTGGAACGTGCACGAAGCAGGTAGAGCCAAACACCCTCATGTGACTCACATCTAGCTTCTCCCCGAACATGAGCTGGTGCGGAGACACCATCCTGTTAGGACTCAGAGGTAGCCGGTTGATCACATGGGTGGCACACGCCATTCCCTCTACCCATAAGGCTTTGGGAATCCCCTTGACATGTAGCCAACTCCTGGTAGTCTCCACCAGATGGCGGATCTTCCTCTCTGCGACCCCATTTTGCTGAGGGGTGTGGGCGCAGGAGAGCTCTCGTCGGATGCCGAATTTCCTGCAGAAAGAGTTGAAAGCGTTAGAGGTAAACTCTCCCCTGTTATCACTTCTCAACTTCTTCACCCTCAGGTTCAGCCTCCCCTCCACTAGTTCCTTCCACTCCTGGAACTTCTCAAACACCTCCGCCTTCTCCCTCATGAAGTACACCCACGTGTAGCGAGTGTAATCATCCACCAAGACCTGCGCATACTTGTTTCCTCCATAGGTCAGGGTGGCGCACGGCCCCATCACATCAGCATGTACGCACTCAAGAGGTGCCCTACACCTGGTCTCCGACTTGTCAAATGGAAGTCGATGTGACTTTCCAAACTGACAACCCTCACACACATGGCCGTCGCCGCAAGAAGAGAGATTGGGCAGGCCAGACACTAGGCCCTTCGCCGCTATCATCTTCAGCTTGTCCATCCCTACGTGACCTAGCCTCTCATGCCAGATCGTTGCGTTGTCGTTGGTCTCCAGCTTGTCCACATAGGCACTTGCAGAGAGAACGTACAAGTCCTTCACCCTTCTCCCGGTGAGCGTGACATCAGCATCAACTGAAGACAGGTTCTTCAGGAACTTCACCTCCTTCGGTCCGAACAGCACGTGGTATCCTGCATCTACTGTATTCGCAATCGAGAAGAGGTTCTTCTTCATGCCTGGCACGTGATACACACTCTTCAGTGTCACGGGCTTCTCTTCACTTCCCAAGACACCAACCCTTCCTGCTCAACTGGATGCACCGTATCATCCGTCGTGATGATAGCATCAGTTCCACCATATGCCTTCAAGGAGGCAAAGTTCGACACATCTCCAATGAGATGGTGCCCGCAACCGGAGTCCACTATCCAGTCGTTCTCGAAATTGACGGAGGCTAAGGCATCGACTGACGTTGCCGTCATCTCAGCCAAGAAGCAGTTGTCTCCGCCTTCACCACCCTGGCGACCTCGACCTCTTCCTCCACCTCTTCTTTCACCTCTCTGATGGTCACCACCTCTCCGGTGGTCTTCCTCTCTCTCAACAACATGACCGGCCTTGAGATTAGACCGGCACTCCTTTGCCATGTGCCCATACTTCTTACAGGCAAAGCAAAGGGGTCTCCCCCTCTGGTCATAGGGAGGGAGAAAGTTCTCCCTAGCTCCCTGAGATGACGTTGAAGGTCCATCTCCGGAGTTCTTCTTCTTCTTGTCTCAAGGCTTCCTCTTGCCTGAGAACAACGCCTCGCTATCTCCACCTGAGATAGACACTCCTGCCATCTGCTTCGCCAAGCTCTCCTGTGACGACAGCAGGTTCTCCAGCTCCAGTAAGGAGGGCTGAGTAGCCCATCCTTGCACAGAAGTGACAAAGGGAACATACTCCTTCCGCAGGCCTCTGAGTATGTGTCTCTTCAGCTTCGCCTCAGAGATCGGCTCGTCAGGATCCAAGGCTGAGATCTCTGCACACAGGTTCTTCACCTTCAAGAAGAAGGTGGATATCGACAACTCTCCCTGAGTTGACCGCGCCAACTCATTCTCCAGGAACTGTAGCCGCGCTACATTCTTCTTGTTGAATAGCCCATCCAGGGCACTCCAGATCTCTGATGCTGACTTGCACCCCACGATGTGGTCGAACAAGTCAGGAGCAATAACTCTCTTCAGAGTGAACTCCGCCTTGGCGTTGGTCTTGCTCCATGCCCTCACAGCTGGACCGTTGTCTCCCGCCTCCGTTGCCTTCACCTCCTCTTGCTCATCTCCACCAACGACCTCCCATAGGTCCTCCCCAAGAAGGTAGCTCTCCATACATGACTTCCACTTCTTGAAGTTGGTCTGGGTGAGCAGCTCAATGCCTAGTCCTCTCGCATAACCTCCTCCGTCGTCCATCTTGGATGTCAACCTTGAACCACGATAGCACGCGCTGCTTCAGCAACCTAGCTCTGATACCATGTTAAATTTTTGTATGCTACCAATCAAGTGCACCAATGATGAACAAACAACGAAGAACTCTTTATACTAGACAATTGAATTACAAAGAGAAGCTGACTACAAGGTGCATACACCTTGAATCACGTCAGCTGAGATATAAAAAAAACAACTAAACTTGTCGCGAACAAGGTCTGCTTCTCCACTAGGTGCCGTTGAGCTTGTCAACGCACTCTCCACTTCAACTCACTCAACCCTGCACTCTCCACCTCACAGTGCACTCTCCACTTCTCGCTGAGGTGCGGGTTGGGGTCGGACTCTCTTGGGGTGTAGGCACACTCCCACTCTCTCAACTCTTCTCTTCACTATCTCTTCAACTCTCTCTCTCTCTCTCTCTCTCTCTTCGCATTCGCATTAGCTCGCACATGGGGGGGGGGGGGTATTTATAGTAAACACACAAAGAGGGGGGGGAGGGGGAGGGGGGAGGGGGGGTGCATACACCACAACACATGCACAATCCCCTCCCCAACATTCCACTCGCACACTTCACATGGCAGCCCACAACAAGGCAGCACTTCACTTGCATGCACATGTCCACTCGGCAGCCACCTCACATCATCCTCCATTCGCCCCTCTAGCATGGCTCCACTCGCCCACTACACAAGGCAGCCCCCTCTCTAGGTGCACTCGCCCCCCACCTAGCTTCCACTCGGCAAACCACCTAGCAGCCCCCCTCCTCCTGCTTCTCTACTCGGCAAGGAACAAGAACAGCAACCCCCCTTCACTTCTCCACTCGGCAAGGAACAAGAACCCACTCGCCAGCCATTGGACTCGCCGGCCACCCTCACTCCACTCGCCTGGCTCCATCCTCCACTCGCCTGGGAGCACCCCACTCGCATACCCCCCCTTTAACCTCACTTCAATCTCAACAGCTATCCCTACCCGGGAATGGCTCCATCGAAGGAACCTTAGTGATGATACCTCCTGCCCGTGGGGATGCAACGCCACTGAAAATCGCGAGCACTTAATTAGCAATTGCTCGTGTCTGCTAGCGGTTGGGACAGCTTTGCGTAGATGGGGGATCACCATCCCCGGTGTTGTCCCATGGACCGCTAGCTCTTTTGGATCTTTTTATTCATGCTGAGGCTCCAAATGTGGGCTATGTCCCTCTTTTTTGCTATACCGTCTATCAATGCTGGCGTGCCAGGAATTCTAAAATTCACAGACAGGACCATGCTACCCCCATCATTATGGCCACTCATGTTGTGACAACATTCGCCCGGTCACCAATCTTCCCCAGTCAGGGGCACTGGGATACCATCCAGCCCAATGGGCTGTTCTCTCCCCCAAAATGGTATCCCCCCTCCTGGTTGGGTGAAGATCAATGTGGATGGGTCCCTCCATCCTAACCGTCTGGCGGGTGCTGGGCTTGTGGCACGTGATTCGGATGGCATGGTTATCCTTGCGGTGGGAAGACCTACTTTCCAATGGGACCCGGGCCGTGCTGAGATGGCGGCGTTGGCCCTTCTTGGTGACCACTTGACTCCTCTTATTAAGGATGCGGTGGGAATTATCATTGAAAGCGACTGTAGCAACCTTATACATTATTGCTCTTCATGCTACACGAACAGAAACTGGGCCGAGAACTCCACAGATGATGAAGACCTCGCCTACCTCTAGGAACTCCCGCAGGTGCTCTTTTGCAATGCTCCCCGCGCAGCTAATAAAGCGGCTGACTTTTGTGCTAAACTCGGCATGTCGAGTTCTTTTGCTTGGTTAGGTTTGGAGGACTTAGCCCCGGAATTCGCTGAGCTTGTTCAGGAAGACCGGGAGTCCTTGATGAATAGAATTTATACATATTATTTATATATAATTAAGTATAATATTTAAGTAAAATTAGTAATATATTCTTTATTTTTATTTATAATTTATTTGTTTTATATTTTGAGTTCTAATTTACGCTTTATTTTTTTTTGTAGGTCTATCGCTGTAATCGCGTTATGAACTTTCAAATGAAAGATTTATAGAAGTTGTCGCGTTGGCCACGATCGATATTGCCGTCATGCAAATGTCATCGCACCCATTTAAGCGCGGCGTGCACCGATCCGCCACCTTTGCATGCAAAGGGGTGCTCGACCACCCATGCATGATCGGAATTTATGTAAATGCATGCAATATATATTTATATTTAAATATATGTATGTATGGTGTGTGTGTGTATATATATATATATATATTTATATAGATATACGAGCATCTTCGCACGGGCTACCACCCGTGCTCGATGCTCTCCGCTTCGACAGTACCCCAGTAGCGACGGTACCTCCACCCAAACTCGCCCGCTCTAGGACTGTCGGTCAATTGACAGTGCATGGGTAGCCCGGTGCCCCGCGCGGCAGAACCCCCGCCTCGACAGTGTCCCGGCTCGACGGCGCCCCCACCGCTCGCGAACCCCGTGCGCACGACAAAATTGGGATGAGGGAGAGCACCGGGCACGGGAATTTGCGAGCGGCGGGGGCGCCGTCGAGCCGGGACACTGTCGAGGCGGGGGTTCTGCCGCGCGGGGCACCGGGGCTACCCATGCACTGTCAATTGACCGACAGTCCTAGAGCGGGCGAGTTTGGGTGGAGGTACCGTCACTACTGGGGTACTGTCGAAGCGGAGAGCATCGAGCACGGGCGGTAGCCCGTGCGAAGATGCTCGTATCCTAGAGAAGACAATGAATAAAACGATCATGATATTAATTGTTGTATTCAGAACAACTCAACAATAAGGGTCTCGAAAGGGTGACCCAAGTAGTCGGTCGGGCAAGTTGCCACAATGTAATCTCAGGTAATTTGTACAGGTATTATTATTTCTTACATAATTGCGTGAGCATGTTAAGTTTTAATAACATTCTTTCATAAAATTGCAATGAGTTAGTAAAGGAAACGCTTGCAAAAAAAAATTATTCCACAATGAGAAATTCAGTAAAGGAAACTCAATTCTGAAAGGGACCTTGATCATTGTATAGTACATCAAATTAATCACCCTCTATCTATGAGAGTAAAAATGATGATGAGGAAGCTGATGGGGAAATGCCAAAATGATATAAATAACCCTGAAGGCAATTCAATAATAAATTTAGCACTAAAAATATTAATTGCACTAATATTAATTCAGCAATCTACCTTCCCGGGGCTTCAAATTTTCGAAAATTATTAATGTTTGTTGGTGTATAAGTCAAACTTGCCTCAATCAGATGCAGTGCTTCAAATAAATGCATGGGTGTATATAGTTGTGCTTTAGAGCACCTTCAAATCGCTTCTAAAAAAATTGATTCATGCCCACAACATAAACCATACGTAACAGTGCATAAAAAATTGCATCTCTAGTTATTTTTAAAGATTTGCTAAACAAATTGCAATGTGCCAACAAAAATGCGATGAGCCAAAAAATACAATGTGTCAAAAAAAACGATCTGTCAAAAAAATATGATGCGCCACGAAAATATGATAGGTAACACAATAAAAGTTCTACATTCCAAAATAGAGCGCAATTTAAAGGAAGAAGAACTCACTTTTTTTCAAATCATGCGAAATTTTCTCAGCGGGGGCCAAATTTCGGCCTCTTTCGCTTATCTAGCACGGGAGCGTGGAGTGGCTGAGAGGAGAGGACATCATTAATTTTATTTTGTATTCATGATGACTGCGTACCAGGATATATAATTGTTATCGCAGCCTGGAAAAATTCTACCTTGCAGGTTCATTTTCATGATTGCAATCGCAAGGGAGGCAACATCTTATACTCAAGATGGATTATAGACATTCATATCCAAAATAATAAAAAAACTAAAATAAAAAACAAATGAATAGCAGCAGAGATTTGTAACCTCATAGTGAATGAGATTAAGAATATGGTCTGGATGTGCTTCAATCACGCCTTTCTCCAGCGCATAAACATGAGTGCTTCTAAATTGTCAGATTTGTAACCCATAGTGACGATTCCAATAGTGATTCATCCATGAAATTGAAGTGGGAAGCATAGCAAAGGAGGCAACCAACCTTGATGTATCTATGGTTGAAGAAGATGAAGAAATATTTGACCATGAGTCCAATCGGAACACCAAGAAACCCCTTAAGTGTGCGATGAAACCCTTTAACCCAATCGGAACAACTAATATTTTCTCTTTCTTTGATCTAGCTTATGGAACAACATGCATAATTCACCTGGTGCAATTAAAACATGAAATCAATTGAGAGAGGAATATTACAGTATCCAGTTGGTGAGAGTTTGATGTCCATCAGAGGAATCAGAGCTTACCAACTAAACATATAATGAGGTTGTAATTTGTAAATCATAATAAAAAAAAATTAATGAAAATAAATATAATTAGCATAATTACTGAACATTTAAACTATAACGATTAATGTTCGCTCGCAACCCACGAAACATGACACTCAGAATAATTTGAAAAAGGGTAAATTGACATCAATATACGAAGAAAAAAATGAAACAACATTAATTTAAATAGAACAACAATAATTTATTTTAGAAAAATTGGCTGATCATCGGAAACATTCCATATAGAACACTTGTTCTTGAATAAAGTGATTACCTCGACATGAAAATCGATATTGGGAGTATAGGGAAAAGCTGTAATATTCACGTAATACCTTTTAGTAGTTGATTCAGGTGCACAAAGCGAAGGTATAATCGAAAAGCACAACAATGCACTGGGACGCTGAGTGTGGTGTAGATTTGGAGGAAACTAAGAATTACGTGAATATTTTCCAACCTGTTTGTAGATGATCAAATTAAATGACGGCATTAGAATGTATAATGAATTAGTAATAGAAGTGTATAATACCTAATATAATATGGAAATACATTACCATAAGATGCAGTAAAACAACAATGGAGTAAACATAAAATATGAAACCCCTTAACACCATCGGAATACCAAAAAACTCCATCAGAATAACCAAATATTTCTCTTTTTTTGGAGCTAGTGTATGGAACAACATGCATAATGCAAGTGGTACAATTGAAACACGAAATAAATTGAGAGAAAATGCCTCAATTTCTTTTTTATATTAGGCTGCGTTGGCAAGAACAACAAACTGGAGTAAGAGGTAATCACTGGCATCATTAATGTGTAATAGTGTGGAAGAAAAAGTGAATTAACGCAGGATTTCAGAGAATTTAAGAACAACTAATTCAAAATCTTTGCTACAATGGAAACAGATGTTGGCTGGATTCATTCTATCACACGGTGTGTTGCTTGCTCCCTCGATCCATAGCTGTAACACACCTGCATATGCTGTTCATTCACTCACCTGATGTTTTTTTTTTCAACTTTTAATAGATGATGTGAAGAAATGGTGGATATGGGGCTACTGGATCTCACCTCTGATGTATGCCCAGAATGCCATCTCCACAAATGAATTCCTTGGGCACGCCTGGAGTCATGCAAGAAGAAGAGGAAGAAGCTGTCTGTTAACATAAACTTCGTAGCAGAAGCAATAAAATATCTCTCTGACCAATTCTTGGAATGCAGGTTTTACCGCAGCAAACAGAGAGCTTGGGAGTGCAAGTATTGAAGTCCCGTGGAGTCTTTGCAGAGGCAAAATTGTATTGGATTGGTCTCGGCGCATTGCTGGGAGACAGGGGAGGAGAGAAAGAGAGAGAGGGGAGGAGGGAGTTAGAGTAGAGAGTGATTGTTACGAAGGATCTGTTACTGGGAAGGAGCCGGCCATGGACCGGCGAACTGCGAGGTTGTATCTGGGACGAACACGGAAAGGCTAAACAGGAAAGAAAGCTTTATTAACATAATCGCTGCCTACAGTATCCTTAATGACGCTTATTTATAATGTTTCCTAATGATTCCTAATATGACCGTTAACTAATGACAGCGCACGGCACAATGTCGCCGGCTGCTATCCACGTGTATAATGTGATTTCCTGTAGCGGATGAATGTAGCGAGGATCGCTACAGTGATAGAGAGGGGGGAAGAAGATATAGAGCTCACCTTGGGCAGAGAAGCATGAAGTTGTAAATGCCCTAGACTATAGGGGTCGGGCAGAGGATGTGAGTCGCGACCTGCTTGAAAGAAACCCGTAATACTCCTCTTCATCAATGGAAATCCCATTCTGACCAGATCGCGATGGGTTTTTACTTTCAGCGGCAAGAAGCGAGCACATGACTGTTTCTCTTCGATTCTGGAAGCAAGGGTTGCGAATATCGTAGAGGAGGAGGCAGAAACGTCACTACAGGAGCAATTTTCGTTTGCCTGGCGTTGGCATGGATGAAGAAGTAGAAGGTGTTTAAGTTGCAGACAGCTTAGAATGGAGAATACAAATGCGGTATGGGAAGTGATCAAATCTTTGTTGGGGAACTATTCAGCGGAGTGGATCAACTCTTTGGACGCCGACATCGTGAGGATCGGGAGGTGGGTTTTAGTACAACCTCAAAATAGCGAGCACGAAGAGGGAGCAGCGAGCGGGAAGAGGCCAACGCAGATATCCGATGTCGAAGAGTGACCTAGCAAGGTAGGGCACGGGAGGAGGCGTCGGCGAGGGCGAACTTGCGGGCGAGAAGAGCGAAACAGCAAAAAATATAGATACCGCCGGACTTTGAGTTGCGACGGACATCGAACTCCATGTCCTCCTCGCTGAAGCCGGAGGAGATCGCGCAGCCGAGGAGCGGTGCGTTTGCGATGACCGGCGAGAAGTAGACATGGGAGCAGCGATGCGTTTGCGATATAGCCTGCGGACGGGTTTGCGATATAGCCAGGGGACAGATTTTCTTATGTTTGCGACAGACTCAGGTGCACTGTACAAATAAGAAATATCTTTATATATAAGTATAGATATATATATACCTATATATATACATTTATACATATATATATATACATATATATGTATCTATACCTATTGTTGAAACCAGTAACCCGGTCTCAGCGTTCGAAGGGGGTTGCGACTAACCCTTACTTGACCTAAGCCTAGACCCTTGACCGGTCGCTTGGAACTGAGAGACTTGGACTTGTTGAACACTTGAATCCACAAATGGACCCCTTAAGGTTCAGCGAGGAGGTCCCACCACATACCCGGAAGATCTTAGAGCGCTTCCCCTCCCAAGCCAATGCTGAGCCTGGGCACCTTGGAGGGCACGAAGGAACACCTCACCGACCACCTTCAACGTCAAGGGGAGGGGAGGGGTAGTGCTTGCTCACACGCGAGAGAGGGGGTAGGAACCAACAACCCTTCCCAAGGTGCCCATGGGGGTCTATTTATAGACTTTCCCAAAAATGGACTGCGAATAGCCAAAATTGGACTGCGAATAGCCAAAATTCTGTTATCCGCAGTCCGACCATGAACATGAACAGTCGACGCAGGAGGAGGGGCGAGTGGGGTTCGAGGTGCCCACTCCCCCCCTCACGGGAGGTCCTGCTCGCCTCCCCTAAGGATGCCGGGCGAGTGGGAGGGTCTCCCCCACTCGCCCAAAGGAGGCGGCGAGTGGGAGAGCCTCTCCCACTCGCCCCCCAAAGGGGGCCGGCGAGTGGGAGGGCTCCTCCCACTCGCCCGGCGAGTGGGAGGGCTCTTCCCACTCGCCCAAGGGGGCCGGCGAGTGGGAGGGCTCCTCCCACTCGCCCAAGGGGGCCGGCGAGTGGGAGGGCCCCCTTGGGCGAGTGGGAGGGCTCCTCCCACTCGCCCAAGGGGGCCGGCGAGTGGGAGGGCCTCTCCCACTCGCCCAAGGGGGCCGGCGAGTGGGAGGGCCTCTCCCACTCGCCCAAGGGGACCGGCGAGTGGGAGAGCCCCTCCCACTCGCCCGAAAGGAGTGGGGGGAGCGGGTGCTCCCTCCGCTTCCCCCTGCCTCTTTTTGCCTTAACCGGTCTCGACCGTCTCGGCTACCGTCACTGTCTTGGTCTCATCTGGGTCGGGTCACACCAACTCGGGAAATATGAGGGTTGTACACAATCCCCGCTCTTTGCGAGCTTGTCCCAAGCTCGGAAAGAAAGTCCAACCCACCTATTTGACGAGTAGGTGGGACCTGAGGAGAATCCCCGAGGGAATCTACCAACGGGACATCTCTTCCGAACTTTTCGGCTGAGGTTACCTTAAGACGAAGGGCAAACCCTTCTCCACTAGACACCCCTCCTGTGAGTCGAGCTCAACTGGAGGTGGAGAAAGCTCAACACCTTGGGTCGAGCTAGACTCGACCGAAGGCGGAGGAAACTCAACATCTCTGGGCGAGTCGAACTCCTCCTGAGATGGAGGGAACTCAACATCTCTGGGCGAGTCGAACTCAACCTGAGATGGAGGGAACTCAACATCTCTGGGCGAGTTGAACTCAACCTGAGATGGAGGGGACTCCACATCTCTGATTGAGCCGAACTTAACCTGAGATGGAGGGAACTCAACATCTCTGGGCGAGTCGAACTCAACCTGAGATGGAGGGAACTCAACATCTCTGGGCGAGTCGAACTCCACCTGAGATGGAGGGAACTCAACATCTCTGGGCGAGTCGAACTCCACCTGAGATGGAGGGAACTCAACATCTCTGGGCGAGTCGAACTCCACCTGAGATGGAGGGAACTCAACATCTCTGGGCGAGTCGAACTCCACCTGAGATGGAGGGAACTCAACATCTCTGGGCGAGTCGAACTCCACCTGAGATGGAGGGAACTCAACATCTCTGGGCGAGTCGAACTCAACCTGAGATGGAGGGAACTCCACATCTCTAATTGAGCCGAACTTAACCTGAGATGGAGGGAACTCAACATCTCTGGGCGAGTCGAACTCAACCTGAGATGGAGGGAACTCAACACATTCCAGGGAGCGGAGCTCAACTGAAAGTGGAGGCAGCTCAACACCTTCCAGGGAGCAGAGCTCAACTGTAAGTGGATGCAGAAGAGGAGAGGGGAGGAGGAAGAAGTGTACCTTCGAGGGCAACGACGGCTTTCCCACCTTGTCCTGCTGAAGCTGAGTGTGCTCGCAGGAGGGTGGTGACGTCAACGACCCGAACCCTGGGGAGCCGCCTTCATGAGGCGGGTGCTCTCCGAGACAGCTGGAAGGAACTCAACGCCTTCCCAATCAGACCGGAGGTGGAAGTACCCATCCACGTCCTGGGAGTCTTAGCTCAACCGGGTGTGGAGGAACTCAACACCTTCCCAGCCCCTTTACCGATTGGAGGTGGAAGTACCCATCCACGTCCTGGGAGTCTTAGCTCAACCGGGTGTGGAGGAACTCGACGCCTTCCCAATCAGACTGGAGGTGGAAGTACCCATCCACGTCCTGGGAGTCTTAGCTCAACCGGGTGTGGAGGAACTCAACACCTTCCCAGCCCCTTTATCGATTGGAGGTGGAAGTACCCATCCACGTCCTGGGAGTCTTAGCTCAACCGGGTGTGGAGGAACTCGACGCCTTCCCAATCAGACTAGAGGTGGAAGTACCCATCCACGTCCTGGGAGTCTTAGCTCAACCGGGTGTGGAGGTACTCAACACCTTCCCAGCCCCTTTACCGATTGGAGGTGGAAGTACCCATCCACGTCCTGGGAGTCTTAGCTCAACCGGGTGTGGAGGAACTCGACGCCTTCCCAATCAGACTGGAGGTGGAAGTACCCATCCACGTCCTGGGAGTCTTAGCTCAACCGGGTGTGGAGGAACTCAACACCTTCCCAGCCCCTTTACCAATTGGAGGTGGAAGTACTTGATGCTTTCGCGATACAATTCCTCTTCGTGGAACCTTACCAACCTGTGTTCCGATCGGCCTGAGTAACTATCTTAAGCTGGAGCAAGAGGTAGGATCAAAGAGACAATCAACATATTCATTAAGGATAAAAACGTTTAAGATCGTCGCCACTCCAAGTATTACCAAGGGGGGTTCCCTCAACATTTTGGAGGCGATACCCCCCCCCCCCCCCCCCCCCCGACCTCAGGGCCTCCAAGATTACATAGGGCCCCTCCCAATTGGGTTGGAGCTTTCCTACGTTTGCCGACCTTCCCGCGGCGTCAACCTTTTTGAGGACTAGATCTCCGGGGATGAATTGTTTGATTCTAATGTTCTTATCGAAGTACCTGGCCATCCGACGCTTCACTTCCTCTTGTCGAACCGTGGCGAGGTCCCGGAGCTCTTCAACCATATCCAGCGAGAGTCGTTGCTCCTCCTCGTTGCCCATTCTCCAGTCCTCGTCTCCTTCCTCGGCAGCTACGACCCAGGGGGATCTGACCTCAAACTCCACTGGGAGTACGGCTTCTGACCCGTGGGAGAGTTTGAATGGCGTTTCGCCCGTTGCCGTGTTTGGAGTTGTTCTTAAAGCCCATAAGACCGAGGGGAGTTGCTCCACCCAATTCCCTTTCAGGTTCTCCACCTTCTTCTTCAGTAAGTTGACAATGACTTTGTTGGCAGCCTCTACCTGTCCATTGCTTCGAGGATGGTGGACAGAGGCAAAGCGGAGGTCGATGCCCACTTGACCGCAGAAAGTGATAAGTTCATCGCTAGCGAATTGCGGCCCGTTGTCGGTTACTATGGCAAGGGGGAGTCCGTGTCTGGAAATTATTTCTCCCCATATGAAATTCTTTATCACTTGTGAGGTCGTCTTTGCCAAAGCCTTAACCTCCACCCACTTGGAGAAATAATCAATCATAACCAACAAGAATCTCCTCTGACCGCTAGCCTGAGGGAATGGGCCGACCAAATCCATCCCCCAGATGGCGAAGGGCCAGGGCGCAGTGATCGTTTTGAGCCTCTGCGCGGGTTGAAGTTGGAGCGGCGCGAAGAGTTGACACTTCTGACACTTTTTTGCAAATTCTATGGCATCCTTCCGCAAAGTCGACCAGAAGTATCCTTGCCTCAGCACTCTCTTCTCCAGGGTCTGACTTCCCGAATGGCTCCCGCATTCTCCGGAGTGGATTTCCTCCAAGACCCTTGGAACTTCATCTTCCGTTACGCACCTTGCTAAGAGCCCGGCCAAGGTCTTCCTGTACCGGCTCCCTTCGCGCATTATGTAGTATGCTGACTTGTACCTGAACCGCCTCTTATCTAGGTCTCCTTTCGGGAACTTGCCTGAGGTCAAGAAGGTGAGGATCGGGTCTATCCACGAGGCTCTTTGATCAATCTCCATCAACTCGCCTTCCTCGATGGACGGGTGGAACAACTCGGTCACCGTCCCTCCTGCGCGAGGACCGTGCTTCGCCAACTGATCCGCTCGGGTGTTCTCCTCTCTTGGAATGTGCTGAATGGAGAATGTGCAGAACCATCCGACGAGGTCCCTAACCTTCGCCAGATACTTCTGGAGGGTTGGCTCCTTTGCTTCGAACTCTCCTCGAACCTGGGAGGCCACCACCATTGAATCTGTGAAAACCTTCACGTCCCGGATCTCCAGCTCTTTCGCCAGACGGAGCCCTGCCACCACTGCCTCATACTCGGCCTGGTTGTTGGTCACAGGGAACCGAATGTGGATCGCTTGCTCGATCCTGGTCCCATGTGGGCTGACCAGGATCACCCCTCCGCCGAGGGAACTTTTCCCTGAGGCTCCATCCGCGAACAGATCCCATGCCACCAACCCGGCGGGCTCTGGCCCGTCCACCTCTTTGACGTATTCTGCCAGGAAGTCTGCTACCGCTTGTGCCTTCATCGACAACCGGGGGATGAAGCTGACATCAAACTCGCTGAGCTCTACTGACCACTTTGCCAACCTGCCTGAATGCTCTACTCCCTCCATAATGTTGCGAAGGGGGTGATCAGTCACCACCTTGATCGAGTGAGCCTGGAAATACGGGCGGAGTTTCCGGGCTGAGATGATCAAGGCAAATGCCAGCTTTTCCAGGACAGGATACCTCAGCTCTGCCTTCTTCAGGACTCTGCTAACATAGTAGATCGGCAGCTGCTTCTTCCCCTCTTCCCGGACCAGGACCGAACTCACTGCCTCGACCCCTACCCCTAGGTAGAGAAAAAGGTCTTCTCCTTCCCTCGGCCCCTGGAGTAAGGGGGCTCGCGTTAGCTGTTCCTTCAAGGCCTGAAAGGCTTTCTCACACTCTGGTGTCCATTCGAATTTCTGTCCCTGGCGCAGTGCCTTGAAGAAGGGAGAGCATTTCTCTCCCGCCCTGGAGAGGAACCGACTCAGCCCTGCTAACTTTCCAGTCAGCCTCTGAATTTCTTTCGCGTTCCTTGGCGATTCCAACTCCAGAATGGCTTTTACCTTGTCTGGATTGGGTTCGACCCCCTCCGGGGTGAGTAGATGACCCAAGAACTTTCCTCGACTTGCTCCAAAAACGCACTTGGAAGGGTTCAACCTCATCTTGAACCTCCGAAGGGTAGCGAAGGTCTCCATTAGGTCTTGCAGGTGGGACTCCACATCCCGGCTTTTAACCATCAAGTCATCCACGTAGACCTCTAAGTTGCGCCCCTTCTGCTCTCTGAAGACTCGATCCATCATCCTCTGGTACGTTGCCCCTGCATTCCTCAACCCGAACGGCATCATCTTGTAACAGTAACATCCATCGTCCGTGATGAACGAGACGTCCTTGACGTGGGGCGAATGCATTCGAATTTGATGATAGCCGGAGAACGCATCCAAGAAGCTCATAACTGGGAAACCGACCGCTGAATCTACCAACGCATCGATCCGAGGCAACGGATAGCAGTCTTTAGGGCACGCTTTGTTCAGCATAGTGAAGTCCACGCACATTCTCCACTTCCCTTCTCCCTTCGGTACCATCACTACGTTTGAGACCCATCCTGGGTACTGGATTTCTTCCACGAACCCTGCCTCCAGCAGCTTCCTCACCTCCTCCCTAATTGGCCCAGCGAGGGTGGGCGACACCTTCCTCTTCTTCTGGCGAACGGGGCGGATGTTTGGGTCAAGGTTGAGGCGATGACATGCCACATCCGCATCAATACCCGGCATCTCCGCAGCTTTCCATGCAAAAATGTCTATGTTCTGCTGGACACATCTTCGGATCCTTTCCTGATCCTGCCCGCTCAGCCTCCCGCTAATTCGTATCTTTTCCGGCCTTCCACTGCCGCTAATGACCTCTTTCTCAGTCACTTCTTCCGCCACCTCTAACTTGGTCAGATCGCTTAACGCAGGATCTGCCTCCTCTGCCTCCTCCTCTGTCGGTGATCGCAGCTTGATGGGAGGAGGCGAGCTCCTTGGTTCCCTGCTTCCCTCCATGAGACTCGGCCCAGAACTTTCCGAACTAGTCGCTTCCACGCTCACCGCACCAGAATGTTGAAACCAGTAACCCGGTCTCAGCGTTCGAAAGGGGGTTGCGACTAACCCTTACTTGACCTAAGCCTAGACCCTTGACCGGTCGCTTGGAACTGAGAGACTTGGACTTGTTGAACACTTGAATCCACAAATGGACCCCTTAAGCTTCAGCGAGGAGGTCCCACCACATACCCGGAAGATCTTAGAGCGCTTCCCCTCCCAAGCCAATGCTGAGCCTGGGCACCTTGGAGGGCACTAAGGAACACCTCACCGACCACCTTCAACGTCAAGGGGAGGGGAGGGGTAGTGCTTGCTCACACGCGAGAGAGGGGGTAGGAACCAACAACCCTTCCCAAGGTGCCCATGGGGGTCTATTTATAGACTTTCCCAAAAATGGACTGCGAATAGCCAAAATTGGACTGCGAATAGCCAAAATTCTGTTATCCGCAGTCCGACCATGAACATGAACAGTCGACGCAGGAGGAGGGGCGAGTGGGGTTCGAGGTGCCCACTCCCCCCCTCACGGGAGGTCCTGCTCGCCTCCCCTAAGGATGCCGGGCGAGTGGGAGGGTCTCCCCCACTCGCCCAAAGGAGGCGGCGAGTGGGAGAGCCTCTCCCACTCGCCCCCCAAAGGGGGCCGGCGAGTGGGAGGGCTCCTCCCACTCGCCCAAGGGGGCCGGCGAGTGGGAGGGCCTCTCCCACTCGCCCGGCGAGTGGGAGGGCTCCTCCCACTCGCCCGGCGAGTGGGAGGGCTCCTCCCACTCGCCCAAGGGGGCCGGCGAGTGGGAGGGCCTCTCCCACTCGCCCAAGGGGGCCGGCGAGTGGGAGAGCCCCTCCCACTCGCCCGAAAGGAGTGGGGGGAGCGGGTGCTCCCTCCGCTTCCCCCTGCCTCTTTTTGCCTTAACCGGTCTCGACCGTCTCGGCTACCGTCACTGTCTTGGTCTCATCTGGGTCGGGTCACACCAACTCGGGAAATATGAGGGTTGTACACCTATATACTTATATATATAGTATATATATATAAGTATATATATATATATGTATATATATATACTTAATATATATATATACATATATATATATATACTTAATATATATATATATATATACTTAATATATATATATACATATATATACGTATATATATACATATATATATATATGTATATATATTAAGTATATATATATACATATATATAAGTATATATATATATATATATGTATATATATAAATAAATATATATGTATATATATATATTTACTTAATATATATATATACATATATATACCTATATATATGAATATATATATAAATTAATATGTTTATATATATATATATGTATATATATACTTATATATATATGTATATGTATATATACCTAATATATATATACTTATATATACGTATATATATGTAAATATATATAAATATATATATGTATATTTATATATATATGTATATATGTATATATATATGTGTATATACATATATATATATATATGTATATATATAAATATATAAATATATATATATACATATATATATAAGTATATATATATATATGTATGTATATATATATGTATATTTGTATATATATATACTTATATATATATATGTACTAGCATCTTCGAACGGGCTACGCCCGTTCTCGATGCGTCGCTACGGGCTTCGCCCGTGATCAAGCGGGCTTCGCCCGCTTGACATTCAAGGCGGGCTTCGCCTGCCCCCCCCGGCGGGCTTCGCCCGCCCCCTCGGAGGGCTTCGTCCGCCCCCATATTTAAATAAATTTTAATTTTATTAAGAAATTTAATTAATTTAATTTATTATTTAAATAGATTTACGTTAAGAAATTTTAACCCCGCCCGTTTGTCGAACCGGGGATTTCGTCGAACCCCGCCCGTTAGTCGAACGGGTCCCGTTAGTCGAACGGAATCCCGCGTTCGTCGAACGGGACCCGTTAGTCGAACGGGGCCCCGGATAGAATTAATTTTTTAGCTGAGGTGCGGATAGAATTAATTTAATAAAAATCCAGTGTTCGTCGAACCCCGCACGTTAGTCGAACGGGTCCCGTTAGTCGAACGGAATCCCTCGTTCGTCGAACGGGACCCGTTAGTCGAACGGGGCTCCGGATAGAATTAATTTTTTAGCTGGGGTGCGGATAGAATTAATTTAATAAAGGCGGGCATCAAGAATTAATTTAGTCGCCGTTCGTCGAACGGCGGCACGCGTTCGACGAACGCGTGAACTCAGCGTTCGTCGAACGCAGGAGTTCACGCGTTCGTCGAACGCGTGCCGCCGTTCGACGAACGGCGGCCCTTCTGCGTTCGACGAACGCTGTAATTCTGATTTTTTTAGCTGGGGTGCGGATAGGCTTCGTTGGCTGGGGTGCGGATAGTGTTCGTCTCAGACGGCTGGGCCCACAACATATACATATGAGTACTCAAAATGACCGAAAAAAAATTATAATTACTATTTTATAAAAAAATTTGCAAAAATATATATATATATATATTAACAGAAAATCATTTTAAAGTATTATTTAGTAGGTAATGATAAGCTAGGCTAGTAGGTTTAGGAGCTCTAGTAAAAACTTTTTGAATTTCTGAATTTGTTTTAATTTTTTTATTATTTGGATATTGTGTTATTACACCAATATCCCTTATATTTTATAAAATTCTTTTTTTTTATGAGTTATGTTAAGTCATTGGCGTAAAAGACTGAGGTTATAATTGACCCAAGCTGAATGTTGCACCAAAGGCAAGTTCTTGCATTTAGTAGTTAAAGATATATATACTTAATATATATACATATATATACGTATATATATGTATATATATATGTATATATATATGTATATATGTATATATATCTGTATATATATATGTATATATGTATATATATGAATATATATATGTATATATATATATCTGTATATATATATACTTATATATATACATAAGTATAAATATATATATCTATACATATATCTATACTATATTAAAAAGAAATATAGTGATCTGCGAATAGCGTGAGATAAAAAAAAGAGACAAAAAAATATGACCCTTCAATATGGCTACGAAATATATGAACCGTTCATTCTTTACCCCGATTTTCAACTTACCTTTAAAATAGAACGCGCGGATACCACTCATCCCGATCCCCCCTTTGGACGCTTGCCCTAGACTTCCCTCCCCCCCGCAGCCAACAAGTTCCCTCTTCCGCTCAGTCCTTCACTTCGCTCCTACGCGCATCTCCGGCGTCGCTTCGCATCTCCGGCGCCACTTCTTCCTCCGGGTCTAAGTCCTTCTCCCTCGCCGCCGTCGCATCCCTTCTCCCTCGCAGCCGTCGTATCCGGCGTGACTTCTCACTATAATCTACGATCATGGTATGCAAACTCTTTCTCGATCACGCCTCTACAAACAGACTCAGTAAGCACAGGATTTCTTCTATTTTCTGATTTTCTTTCTTCGTCAGATTTTGTTTCGTCCTCCGTTCTCAGATTTGCTCCTCTCCTTCCATTTTCAGTTCGATTTTGTTTCATTCCAGGATTGAGAACTTCCTTCCAGTTTCAGTTCAATTTATATTTGTTGTTTTCCGAACTGATTTCTGCTGCAGGGAATGCTTCCTCAAATCCTTCTGTAATCTGAGAATGCTGGACTCGGCCTTCCTCAAATCCACTGAAATATATTGATTTCTGTTGTGTTATTTTCAGATCTCATATATGTTGCAACTTGGACCAATTTAAACAATCTCTTTTCAGTAGACATATTTTCAGCTTATAATTTCAGAACTGATTATATTTTCAGATCTGAAATAATATTTCAGAGCAATGTACATATGCAGCAATAAGATTTTTTTGTGTATACATATAAGTTTTTTGTTTGGGTATGCATAGTCATACATTAATCTTGGGGTTTAGCTCTCATTAGACTATTATAATCCAAGTTAATGTTGATTTTTTCTTTCAGGTGAGAAAAAAACCACAGCTCTTTCATTGATGGTACATAAACAAAGCCTTCCTCATTGAAGGTATGCCATCAAATATGTGTGAAGTATATTTTATTTCAGAAATTTCTGTTTTTATTTCATTTTATCTGCAAGTTCATTTACAACATTAACTAGGTTTTTGTTTCAGGTGAGAAAAAATATATAGCTTCTTCATTGAAGGTATAAAAACAGAGCCTTCCTCATTCAAGGTATGCCAGCAAACATGTCTGAAGAATATTTTATTTCAGAAATTTCTGTTTCTATTTAAGATCTATAGCTTGAGAGTTTATTGTATCTATCACTAATAAGATGTGAATCACATCCACCTTGCATGCATGTAAAGATCTGTAGCTATTAAGATCTGTAGGGGCTACAGATCCAAGGCGGTATAATTAATAGGCTATTAAAATCTGTAGCTTTGGAGTTTGACTAATAAGATTTGAGATAAAAAATTGTTAGATTTGATAAGCATTGTTTTTGGGGAATTGGGATTGCTTAAATTTTCTATGGTACATGAAAGTTTCATGGAAATTGATGAAGAATCAACTTATTCATCTCATTAATCTACTCCCAACCCCTTTTCCTGTATACCTAATTACAATGGTTCCTTAAGGCCTGAATTCAAAAGTACACTGCATGCCTCATTCGATTCATGATTTTAAATTTTACATTCGATGAAATTTTCTGAATTATAGTTTTATGCTTACAGTGAAATAATAGTTTAACCGCTCCAAATTTTAGTACATCAAGATATGCTCGTTCAATCTACATTATGGGATCAACATCATCTTTAGAATGCTCACTTCTTAATAAAACCTCACCACTATATCAAATGTGCTACCAATCTAAATTAATCACAATATTGTTCTCTTTAGAATGCTCACTTCTTAATAAAACCTCACCTAAAAAATCAAGCTATATTTTTTAGTTATGGAGTATTACATCACTACAAATTTTTGGATCTTTTCATGACCATTTTCACTGTTACCTGCTATTATTAAATGGCTCCAATTGTGGACAAAGAATTGTTAGTTCCGGCTCTTCATTGATGGTTAACCACCTTCACACACAAGGTGTTTGTAGGTCTGCCTCAACCAACCCTACAACTCCTGGAAGAGTATGCATCAAACAAATGATTAATTTAGTGTTTTAACGGGGAATGAAGGATCAATGCTCATTTTAGTTCATAATTTGTTTTATTTTAAGCGTGGTTTGTTTAGAATTTGGGTTTTTGTCTCATATAATTCACTTTGATATATTTTTAGCGTGGTATGCTTACAATTATGGTTTCCAAGAATTAATTATAAATTGATTACCAAATCTTCAATGAATCTCCAAACCAGATCCTATGTTATTATCCATCCACATGGTATTGATTTCATTTGGTGTACATTCATGTCCTCTTTTGTTCAACTTGAATAATGCAATTTTAGACATTTGTGAGGTCATATATTGACCATATTTGGCTTGCTTACACAATCTGTTTCACTTTTTTTTTGGAGCACTATTTCCATTTTAAACACTAAGAATATTACATCCCTGTTCTTATTTTTTGTACATGTGTGGAGATTAATTGCCCAAATATGTTATCAACATACTTTTAAATTTTCCTGATGTCGACGAATACAGAAATCATGTTTTTAGATTCTCTTAAAACATGCATTAGTCATCTTATCATGCATTACTATTGAATATAAATACGGGGTTAGTTCTGTAATTATAGTTGGACAATTAAAATTAAGGGCATCTACATGTTTCTTTGTTAACAGTGCAACGACAAGGGCAACTTAAATCATGGAGACGAACATCACACAAGTGCCAAACGCAACTTCCCGCCGAAGAGGACGGGCTCCTACATATGCATCAACTCAAGAGAGACGTGAGACAAATAATGCCCGAAGAAGAGAACTTCGTAGAAATCGACAAAGAATTGACGCGTACACAACAAGTAACCTACAACAAATACAACAAACAACGACTAACTCATCGACTGTCATGCCTACCATACAACAAACAACGACTAACTCATCCACTACCATGCCTACCATCCAAAATTTTCAACGACCATCCCCCACGACAAATGTCGCCACCCACGACAAATGTCGCCCCCACGACGAATGTCGCCCCCACGACAAATGTCGCCTTGCATAGGGCCGGAGGCCCGTGCCTGTCACTCGTATATATATAAGTATATATATATATATGTATACATATATATATATACATATATACATATATATACATATATATATATATATACTTATATATACTTAATATATATATACTTATATATACTTAGTATATATATACTTATATATATATGTATAAATATATGTATATATATGTATATATATACTTAATATATATATACATATATACATATATATATACATATATACATATATATATATACATATATATACAGATATATATATATACATATATATACATATATATTAAGTATATATACTTATATATACTTAATATATATACTAAGTATACATATATAAGTATATATGTATATATATATATATAAGTATATATATATGTATATATATATGTATATATATATACTTAATATATACATATATATATACATATATACATATATATATATATACATATATATACAGATATATATACATATATACATATATACATATATATATATACATATATACATATATATATATTTATATATATATATATTAAGTATATATATACTTATATATACTTAATATATATATACTAAGTATACATATATAAGTATATATGTATATATATACATACATATATTAAGTATATATATATGTATATATATATGTATGTATAAATATATATATATATATATATCTTTATTATATAAGACAATATACTATTTTCCCCGCTCTTACCGCGCTTTGATTTACCACCGTTGGATGCCTTCACTTATTTCATCGGAAACATTCCTATCCAAATTAACCACCATCCACGATTTCACACATCGCCGATCCAAAAAAACAGTATTCAGCGGTTCCTAATAAACCACCTACAAAAACTCGCCATCACTCCTCATTCGACAACTTCATTTTGCAACCCTCCCACGATCAGAGAAATGACCCTCCCTTGAATCCGCCTACCAACACTTCCACCTCAGCCATCGCAGAACCCCCTAAAGGTCGTCCAAATCTCTGAAATCCATCGACTCCCACGCAGAGAAGGTCCACGAAGAACTGCTACTTCACGAGAACAGCTACCCCACGGTGAAAGCAATTTTCTACCGCCGGAAATCCTTCTTACCTTCGGGTTTTGGAAGAGGAAGATGCAATCATTGGCCTGGGAAGAGGTTTTTGATTTCTTTACCCCTGTCGTCTTCTACATTACTTAATTTACTCTGTTATTTTTCGCTCTTTTCATTTTTTTCTCTTTTAAACTTATAATTACATGCTTTGGGGAATCTTTGTTTTGCATTTTTTATAACAATTTTAGTTGTGTATCTTCTGCACATAAGGTGCTTGCTGAAATGTCTACTGAATGGTGTCATTCCCCATTGTTTTTATTTTAACTTTTTCAATCTTTCTCAGTCCCATGGTGTAGTCAAGTTTTTTTAGGGAATTCTTATTCCTACCTGTTGCTGCATGATTCAGGCTTCCATCCCATATTGTATTTGATGTACTGTAAATGTGAAGTTAATCGAGATGGGAACTTGCTGTCTAAATTTCCAGATGTTTTTTGGTTCATTTTCTGTTTGCCTATGCAAGACTTCTGGCATATATTGTTTTTGTGATGTATATAAGAAAATTTATTATGATTTCCAATCTATGTTTTTTACCGTTTAGAAAGGAAATTTGTTTTGATATTTAAGGTTTGTTCAAATATTTAATCTCAAGTTCTGATATTTCTATTTCAGGAAAAGGAAATAAAGAAGCACTGAAAAACCTTGAACACAATCATTTTGACAGTGCTCACCGCAGGTTGGAACAAAATGAGATCGTGCTTTAGTTCTTTACTTTGATCCTTTATAATTTGCTAAAAGGATTCGAACTTTGTTTTTCAATCATAATACTCTGTATCACAAAAACATCTTTCTATTAGCATTAAAATTTTCACTCATAGGAACTTGAGTATAAATGCCCGGATAGATTGAGTTGTTTTGTGCAATTCAGTGTCCAAATTGCAGGGAAGATCTGGAGCGAGGAAGAAGTTGCCATCAATGATGCATGATTATTTGAGCATAGTTTAGCATTTTGATTATATGGCTACTAAAAATTATTTGTAAATTCCTACATATATAAAAAAAATCAATATACAAATAAATATATTAGTGTATAGATTAGGAAGAAACAAAAATCTCGATTACATATAGTGTATACATATGGTGCACCCGCCCACGATTAGTCACCTTTGTTGTCATCAAAAATTATATCTCGATTATATTAGGGTATGCTTTTTATTATTCATTAATTCATTCCGTTCGAGTGCACCCGCCCACGACGATTGCCCCCTCCCACGACGAATGCCCCGCCCACGACGAATTCCCCCCCCCCCCCCCCCCCCCCCCCCCCCCCCCGCCCACGAAAAATGCCCACGACCAATGTCGCCGAATTCCCCCGCCCCCGCCAAATGCCCCTCCCACGACGAATGCCCCCTCCCACGACGAATGCCCCCGCCCACAACGAATGCCCCCGCCCACGACCAATGCCCATTCGGCGAAAACCAATGTCCCCGCCCCCACCGAAAATCAATGCCCGCCGAATTTAGCTGCATGTTGAATAATGTCACCCCCTTGAATGATGTCGACGATTTTAGGTGGTTACTAAAACTACCGCCTATACAACTCTGGCCCCTCCTAAAAAATGTATTTCAACATTTTTCGCCAGCCTCGCGCTCCTCCCCTTCGCCTCTACCCATCCGCCGGAAACGACCCACTGCAATCGACTCCAGCAACCACTCGAAGCCATTGTTGCTCCCCTCACGCTCTCCCTACCGCCAATCGAACTAATGTTCTGCTTCCGTGAACCAAAGCAGTGCAAAATTAGGTTTCCGCAAACCTTATTCTTAGCGAATCTCCACACCAAACCACACTCAGAATCCTCAGGCGGACCTTTGAATTATCTTCTTCGCAGATGCAAGCGCGATTCAGCGCGAGAGGACTCCAACTGTAGAGATCGACTCTTCCACGACAACACCTGCAAAAAACCGTCTCCTCCCCCTCCAGTAAGATCTCTTCTTCTTCCTTTTCTTTATTCTGCCTCCTCCACATCCTTAAATACCAGTTAGGATATGAAGCAGTTAGGATATAATAAATGTGTAAATTGATAGTATTCTTCATCATAAGGAGATGATCAGGACTCTGATTCTCTCTCAGTTCTTCTCACAATCTTCTGCAGCTTTCTTTGATCCACCAAGCCTGTGACATTTTTGTCCTCTGTTCTCTAATATTTTCCTTCAAATAACTCTGCACACTGTGTTCGACTTAATGCATGAAATGAATTCATTTAAGAAATTATATAATAGGACATGGGGATGGCCTGAGCTTTGATTCTTAGGTCACGTGTGCCATAGTTATTGATTTCCAACACCAAACATCTGAGATAAGATATGTTTGAGGTTTCTGCTTTTGTCTTTGGTTTAGAGGCATTATGGGAGAATTAGAAAAAAAAATTAGGTGAGTTACTCTCACCTAAGATCATGGTGATAGTAGCGCATCTAAGCCGTTGGTTTTTCATGATTGATCGAAATACTGCCGTATTTTTGAATTAAAAATACTGTCAGTATTCTTAATTCGCCGTAGATCCGCCGTAGAATATTGTTGAAACCGATTTCTCGGCCTCTTATGGAGCTCGGGGCCCTCACCGAAATGAGGGACAGCTAGCCCTTACCGGTCCCTCGGGAGAGGTAAGGCCGACAACTTGAGCAAGGAACAAAGACCCTAGTCTCAGCGAGGAGGTCCCTCCACTAACCCGGAAGATCGTTGAGCGCTTCCCCTCCCAAGCCAAAGCTAAGACTCGGGCACCTTGGAGAGCTAGAGAGCCCAAACCAAAGCGACCTAGGGAGAGAAGAAGGCTCAAAGATCATGAACCGGTCTCTTCCAAGGTGCCCTTTGAGGTCTATTTATAGATTTTAGTTTTGTGGTCTGTCAATAGCCGAATCCCGCTGTCCATTATTACTATCCGCACACCGGATTGGTCTGCTAACAGCCAAACTCCGCTGTTTGGAGAGGCTAACCGCAGACCACCAGGGGCCTCTTGGTAAAAATCCCTCCCTGGACTTTTACTGGGCGAGCCGGCCTGCTTCGAGGTCTTCCTCGCGAGTGGAGCTCGCGAGCCTCTGGGTCGGCGAGCCCTCGAATTACTATTATCACATTACATGGCTCGCTCGCCTGCACTACCTCGGCGAATCCCAAAATGGCTATTCCGCACCCCGAGATGGCCTTCCTCGCGAGTGGAGCTCGCGAGCCTGCACTACCTCGGCGAATCCCAAAATGGCTATTCGCACCCCAAAATGGCTAACTGTACCCCAAGATGGCCTTCCTCGCGAGTGGAGCTCGCGAGCCTGCACTACCTCGGCGAATCCCAAAATGGCTATCCGCACCCCGAGATGGCCTTCCTCGCGAGTGGAGCTCGCGAGCCTGCACTACCTCGGCGAATCCCAAAATGGTTATTCGCACCCCAAAATGGCTAACTGTACCCCAAGGTGGTCTTCCTCGCGAGTGGGGCTCGCGAGCCTGCACTACCTCGGCGAATCCCAAAATGGCTATCCGCACCCCGAGATGGCCTTCCTCGCGAGTGGGGCTCGCGAGCCTGCACTACCTCGGCGAATCCCAAAATGGCTATTCGCACCCCAAAATGGCTAACTATACCCCAAGGTGGCCTTCCTCGCGAGTGGGGCTCGCGAGCCTGCACTACCTCGGCGAATCCCAAAATGGCTATCCGCACCCCGGGATGGCCTTCCTCGCGAGTGGAGCTCGCGAGCCCGCACTACCTCGGCGAATCCCAAAATGGCTATCCGCACTTACTCTGGGTGGGCTCGTCTACGCTACCCTTGCCGAGCTTCAAAGGAGCTGGTTACCTTCTCTCCGCTGGGCTCGCTCGCCTGCGGAGAGAAGTGCTCTTCCTTGGCTAGCCTCGCCGAAGTTCATGGTCCCCCCCTCTGGGCTCGCCTCCTCGAGCCATTTCTTCCTGGCGAACATCGGGGTTGTACACAATCCCCGCTCTTCGCGAGGTTGCTCTAAGCTCGCGAAGATACATCCAACCCCTGGTGTTCGCTGATTCTGCTGACGTGGCGGGAATCTTTTTGGTGGGTCCCATGCCAGAAACTATAAATACTGTCCACCGTGGCTTGTGGTCAAGCCTTTTCTTCTCCTTCTTTCTCGCCGAAATCACTCCTCCTTCAGAATGTCTACCAAGCAGAGCGCGTTGGAACGGCTGAAGGCTTCCAGGGAGATGGCGAAAACTCGGGCCGCCGAGCGCAACGCCTGGATGTTCAACCCTGCCACCTCCCCTTCCCCCCAGACTAAGAAAGCTAAGTCGATTAGGAGGTCGCCGGGGGAGGACGCGACATCGCCACCTGGCTCGTCCCCTCCGCCGAATACCGAGCTCGCACAACAGGCATTCTTCGTCTAAAGCCTTTACATCGACTCCTTGCTCATTTCCTTTCTTCTCGCAGAATCCTCCACCTGAGGACCGCATGGCGAGCCTTGCGCTGACAACTTCCCATGCTTCGTCACCCGCGAAGCTGGGATCGCTAGATGCTGGGGTCGGGACTTCGTCTCAACAAGCGCCTCTCTCGCAACCTCGTAAGTCACTCGCATCCTCCTTTATCTCTGCTTAAGTCCAGGCGATATCTACGCGTTTGTGGCCCATGTAGATACCCCACCGCCGAGCCTCAAGGAGAAAGGCTCCACACCGGTGAACTCGCCGGTCCCGCCTAAGGTTAATGTGGCGACCCCTGGCTTCGGTCTGATGGGCAGGCGAAGTCCAGGCGGCTCGCTTCTCGACGGTGCCCAAGTCGCGGAGAGAGTGGCATACCCTCCTGGTCTGGGGAAACCCCATGTCTCGGGATTCTGCGGAAACTTCCAGGGTCGGCCGGAGTCTTCGCGCAACCCCCGTCGCGAGTCCCCCTCCACGCCAGGTTAGCCTGTTTTCGCGAGCTCCCATCTCTCGCTCGCCCTCAGATCTTACTAACTCTTCGTTGAAATCCCAGGAGCCACCCCTGAGTCAGAGCACGGGAGGATGGAGATGTCACCACCGCCTTCGCCTAGCCAGATTGAAGATTTCTTGGGTGACCCCGGCGACCCCGTGCGGATGAAGAGTCGGGTGTCCGAGGTGTTTCAGAAACACGGCATGATGTTACGCGAGTTGGAAGAGAGGTATGACGCGGACCGGGCTGCCTTTGACGAGAGATTCGCCGTGTTGGAAGACGCGAATGCGCGCTTGATCGCCGAGGCGGAGCCGGTGCCTCGCGCAGATGTTACCTCGCCCGACGTGCACATCTCGCGGGGCGAGGATCAAGCGCACATGATCCTGCGCGAGTTTAAAGCGCTTCGCGAATACCATTATCCGAGAGTGCCGCCGCGTGCAGGGAAGCGAGGTCGGGGTCGCTGGAAGTGGCTTCCTTACCCCTGAGACTGCCGCGGGTTGAATGCTACTATCCCCTTGTTTTTATTTCTTTTATGACGTCTGTTTGAACAATATTTGGTGTGGTAATATTCGCGAGTCCGTCGCGACTCGCCTTTTATCGTTTTTTTCCTTTTTTAACTTTTTCCCTTTACTTCTGTGGTGTGCATGGAGTTTATTCGGTTCGTCCGCTGTGTTTGGCATGATCGCCCTCGCGGAGCGCTTGCGAGCTTTTGTATAACGCTATGCCCGGGTCCCCTTTCCTCGCGGGCCTGCCTTGGACGGGATTTAGTTATCGCGCGACGGCGAGCCCTGGCTCATAAGACTGCAGCCCCTTTGAGTAGAAATTTATTTTATTTTAGCTATCCGCACTCCCGACGCTTCGGTTCCCGTGCCCACCCGAATTTCTTATAAATAGTTCGGATTCACTCTCCCACCTGTCGCATTTATTTCTCCCGTCTTCTCGCGCCTACGCTCATCTCCGTTCTCGCAAGATCGTGTTCGCGTTCGCTGCTCGTAAGTTTCCTTTCCCTGACTCGATGCGGACGAATCAGCAAGCAGGAATGGATGGCGAGAGCGAGGGGCGGTCAAAATGCGCCTCAGCGTTTCAAGCCCACGAGTTCTACTGCGCGAACATCGCGGCAGAGGAGTACAAACATGTCGTCGATCGTTACCTCCCGGAGGGTTACTCGACTCGCTGTCCAAGCGAGAGATCTACCTCGAACGAGACCGAGGCTGACGAGCTCGCGATCCCAATCGCTCACTTCGAGAATGGGTTGCGACTCCCATTATGGCCTGAAATCCGTCAGGTATTTCGCTTAATCTTCTCGTCGCTTCGTGTCCGTTATCGCAACTTTCTCATCGTTCTCTGTAGGTGTTGCGGTATTATGGGGTGTTGCCGAGCCAGTTGACCCCAAACGCGATCGCGGACATTGTCGCGTTCGCCTGTTACCTGCGGGAAGAGAGGATCGAGTTCAGCCTCCTCGTCTTCCGCAAGGTATTTTCCTTCCGCGCCTTCCGAGACGGGACTACCTATTTCGCGAGTCAGCACGTCACCGTCTGTGAGGCGGTGAACAAGAGTCACTATTGGACCCAGAAGTTCCTCCTAGTGAAAGGACCCTTCGGCAACCTCCACTTCACCCCCATCCAGCGGGATGACACCACTTACCGCCCTCCGAGCTCGCTGGGCGGCGCCGACGCCAAACTCCTCCAAAACCTCTCCGGCAAAAACTTTGAAGTCGCTTATCTGCGGCGCAACGTCGATTCGTTACTCGCCGTTCCCCAAGGGGAAGGTAGGGCTTGCTCGCGCCTCACTTTCCTTTCCTTTCTTCGTCGTATAACGCTTACTTTACAGGTGAGCGTGAGGTCCCCGTCAATCCCCCGCACGCGCAAGGCGTCACTCTCACGGTGGACACTCTCGCGACCGCAGCGGCAGAGGCTTGCCGCGACCTTCCCGCCGTCGGGTCCGGCAAGAAGCGGCCCCCTTCTGCGAGTCAGCCGGGTTCGCGGTCCTCCAAGAAGTTGAAGGGAAAGACCCCCGCTACCAAGGATAGGAGCGCGGTCGTCTATCTAAGCGAGACCGACGGCTCGCCTCCTTCCCCTGCGGAAAAGCTTGACCCCCCGGTGGACCAGGGTGCTGGGAGCTCTTCCGGACCCCCCAACCCAAAGGCCACAGGAACTTCGGTCTAGGCGAGAAAGTTTCTGACATCCTCGGCGAACCCCTGCTCGCCTGGGACCCCCATGCCAACCGGATTTCCTGCTCCACCCTTCACCCTTCCTGGGTGGAGCTTGGTAAGGCCGGGGAGGAGGCGTTCTCCATCTCCTTCGGCTTATATGGCCGCGAGGACGCCGCCGCCTACAAAGAGATGGGGCCCAGACAGCTGGTCTATGAAGAAATGCGAGCCCAGTTCCGCTCGACGGAGCTCGCACATATGGCGGGGCGCCGATATCTGCAGGCGGACAGGGACATCCGCGCGTACAGGGAAGAGCTGAAGAAGGCTCGCGAGGAGATCAAGGGCCTCAAGGAGAGAGAGGAAGTGACGGAAAGCCTTCTCGCCGGGATGCATGGCAAGATGGTAAGTGACCCTCGGGTCTCTTTTCTTTGCCGTTTACGATCTCTAGCCTTCTCCTAACTCGTTTGATGCTCGGGATGCCGACGTAGTCACCAAGCTTCTCGCTCGCAACGACGAGCTGGAGTTGGAGAATACCATGTTGAAGGCTCGAGTGGATGAGCTGGTTCGCAGCGTGCTACCTCCCTCTCCTGGGCGAGTCGGCTCCCAACAGAGGGCTGCCGAAAGTGAGGAGCAGAGGCGGCGAGATGCACAGGAGGTCGCCAACCTTGTTTTCACGACCCTTAAGGATGCGAGCCTGCTAGCCGAGGACGCGATGGAGTTCACAGCGGAAGACGTCTGTCCGGACCTCTTCGCCTTGGCGCCATGGTTGGGGACTCGCAAAGATGGCGAGGGCCCCCCAAAATGAACTCTCTTCTTCTTTCCCCCTTCTCGCGAATGTATATCATTCTTTTTGGGCTGGCGAGATTGCTGCCGAACATAGGAGGGCCTTGGGTGTGATAGTTACAACTTTTTAACATTTATGATCATGCTTGTGTTTATTTCTTCTCTTGTGGATTTCTTTTTCGACCTCTCATAACTAATCGTTACGTGGTAGTGCTCTCGGAGGGCTCGCGAGCGCGCGTGTCTGGGCTCGCCTCGCCGAGGTTTTCTTTTTATGGGTCTCGCGAGCCCGGGTTATCGCCGCCCGCGAGTACTGCCCGACGAACCTGACTTTGGCGAGCATGGACAGGTATCCCGTGAGCTGAGATTCCCTGACTTTAGTATTTCAACCTGTCACCTTAGGCCTTAACAGCCTCGATCCAAATCCTTCTGGCTCTAATACTTCAACCTGTTATCTTAGCCCTTGGCCCTTATTGCTAGCCTTGCCAGCCTCTCCAGAGGTCAACCAGAACCCCCCGTCTAGGTGAAAGCCTGGGAGCGGAATCGATCTGGGGCATTCCAGCACCAACATATCCAACCTTGCCAGCCTCTCCAGAGATCAACCAGAACCCCCCGTCTAGGTGAAAGCCCGGGAGCGGAATCGATCTGGGGCATTCCAGCACCAACATATCCAACCTTGCCAGCCTCTCCAGAGATCAACCAGAACCCCCCGTCTAGGTGAAAGCCCGGGAGCGGAATCGATCTGGGGCACTCTAGCACCAACATATCCAACCTTGCCAGCCTCTCCAGAGATCAACCAGAACCCCCCGTCTAGGTGAAAGCCCGGGAGCGGAATCGATCTGGGGCACTCCAGCACCAACATATCCAACCTTGCCAGCCTCTCCAGAGATCAACCAGAACCCCCCGTCTAGGTGAAAGCCCGGGAGCGGAATCGATCTGGGGCACTCCAGCACCAACATATCCAACCTTGCCAGCCTCTCCAGAGATCAACCAGAACCCCCCGTCTAGGTGAAAGCCCGGGAGAGGAATCGATCTGGGGCACTCCAGCACCAACATATCCAACCTTGCCAGCCTCTCCAGAGATCAACCAGAACCCCCCGTCTAGGTGAAAGCCCGGGAGCGGAATCGATCTGGGGCACTCCAGCACCAACATATCCAACCTTGGCACCGCAGCAGTCAAAAGCACAACAAACGAAAGTAAGATATTGGTTGAATGACATAATAAAGTTTTCAGGGGTAGAATCGTTTCAAGTCATCCCCACTCCGAGCCCGGTCAAGGGGTATCCCTTCCACATCTTGGAGGTGATACCCCCCGACTTGAGCACCTCGCTTACAATATATGGGCCTTCCCAGTTGGGGTTAAGCTTACCCACTGTGGCCCCTCTGCCGGCCGCATCAACCTTCTTCAGGACTAAGTCCCCTTTCTGAAAGTGTCTGATCCGGATATGTTTGTCAAAATACCGAGCCATCCGCCGCTTGACCTCTTCCTGCCTGATGGTGGCCAAGTCCCGGAGTTCTTCCACCAGGTCCAAGGACAGCCTCTGTTCTGCATTGTTACCTTCTAGCCACTCTTCATCCCCCTCGCTCGCAGCGGTCACCCGGGGGGTCTTTATCTCAAACTCTATGGGGAGGACGGCTTCGGACCCGTGAGAGAGCTTGAATGGAGTCTCCCCGGTGGCGGTATTCGGAGTAGTCCTCATTGCCCAGAGAACGGAGGGTAGCTGTTCCACCCAGTTTCCTCGAAGATTCTCCACTTTCTTTTTTAGGAGGTTGACGATTATTTTGTTTGCCGCCTCCACCTGCCCATTGCTCCTCGGGTGATGGACCGAAGCGAACCTGAGGTCGATGCCGAGCTGAGTGCAAAAGCCGACAAATTCTTCACTCGCAAACTGTGGCCCATTGTCCGTCACTATAGCTAGAGGGAGTCCGTGCCTGCAAATTATTTCCCCCCACACAAAATTCCTTACAACCTGAGAGGTTACCTTGGCAAGTGCTTTCACCTCTACCCACTTGGAGAAGTAGTCGATCATGACCAACAGGAATTTCCTCTGGCCGCTGGCTTGGGGGAAGGGACCGACCAGATCCAACCCCCATATGGCGAAGGGCCAGGGAGCCGTGATGGTCCGGAGTCTTTGGGCTGGGAGGAGCTGGAGCGGAGCATAGAGCTGGCATTTTGGACATTTCCTTGCGAATTCAGTTGCGTCTTTGCTGAGAGTGGGCCAGAAGTAGCCTTGCCTCAGCACTCTCCCTTCCAGGGTCCGACTCCCGGAGTGACTGCCGCATTCCCCGGAGTGGATTTCTTCTGGCACTCTCGGGACCTCCTTCTCGGAGACACAACGGGCCAGGAGTCCCGAGAGGGTCTTTCTATATAGCCCCCCTGCATGCAAAGAGTAATAGGCGGACTTATACCTGAAGCGTCTCTTGTCTACCTCCTCTTCAGGGAACTGCCCGGAGGATAGGAAGGTGATGAACGGATCCATCCATGAGGCTTGTTGATCCACTTCCATCAATTCTCCTTCCTCGATGGAGGGCCGGAAGAGTTCCGAAGTCGTGCCCCCCGCTTGGGGACCGAACTTGGCTAGGAGATCCGCCTGAGTGCTCTCCTCCCTCGGTACATGCTTAATTGAGAAGGTGCGGAACTGCCCGATGACCCCCTTAACCTTTTCCAGGTATAGCAAGAGGGTTGGGTCCTTTGCCTCAAACTCTCCTTTGATCTGGCATGCTACCACCATGGAGTCCGTGGAGACCTCCACGTCCTGCACACCCAGTTCTCGGGCCAGTCGAAGGCCTGCTATCACTGCCTCGTACTCGGCCTGGTTGTTGGTAATTGGGAAATGGATGTTTAAGGCTTGTTCAATCCGAGTCCCTTGAGGACTCACTAGGATTATTCCCCCTCCATAGGAGTACCTTCCCGACGCTCCATCCACCAACATTTTCCATGCTTCTGGAGGAGGTGGCTCGTGCTCCCCCACTTCAGCTGCATAGTCGGCCATGAAGTCTGCCACCGCTTGAGCCCTGATGGACGTCCTGGGCACGAATGTGATATTGAATTCGCTCAGCTCCACGGACCACTTCGCCAACCTTCCTGAGTGTTCCACCCCTTCCATGATTTTGCGGAGCGGGTGGTCCGTCACTACTTTAATTGAATGGGCTTGAAAGTAAGGCCGGAGCCTCCGCGCTGACACCACCAATGCGAAGGCCAACTTTTCCAAAATTGGATACCGGAGCTCTGCCTTCTTCAGCACTCGACTGACGTAGTAGATTGGGAACTGTTTCTTCCCCTCCTCTCGGATCAGCACGGAACTCACTGCTTCAGATCCCACCCCTAGGTATAGAGATAGGTCTTCCCCTGGCCTCGGTCCCTGGAGCAGAGGGGTTTGGGTGAGCTGTTCTTTCAGAGCTTGGAAGGCCTTCTCGCATTCCGGGGTCCATTCAAACTTCTTGTTTCCCCGCAGTACTTTGAAAAAAGGTGCACATTTTTCTCCCGCCTTGGAGAGGAATCTGCTGAGCCCAACCAATTTCCCTGTGAGGCTCTGAACCTCCTTCGGATTTCTCGGCGACTCTAACCCCATCACCGCTTTAACTTTGTCCGGGTTGGGCTCCACCCCGGTGGGGGTGAGCAAATGGCCCAGGAACTTCCCTCGGCTCGCCCCGAAGACACACTTCAAGGGATTGAGCTTCATCTTGTACCGCCGCAGGGTCCCAAATGTTTCTTCGAGGTCGCGGAGGTGAGTCTCGAGGTCTCGGCTCTTAACCATGAGGTCGTCGACATAGACTTCTAAATTTCTTCCTTTCTGCTCGCGGAAGACCCTATCCATCATCCTTTGGTACGTAGCCCCTGCGTTCTTGAGCCCGAAGGGCATCATCTTGTAGCAATAACATCCATCCCCCGTGATGAAGGAAACGTCCTTGATGTCCGGGGGATGCATGCGGATTTGATGGTAACCTGAAAAAGCATCTAAGAAAGACATTACAGAAAAACCAACGGCTGAGTCAACCAGCGCGTCGATTCTGGGCAGGGGGTAGCAATCTTTCGGGCATGATTTATTAAGCGAAAAGTCGATACACATACGCCACTTACCTCCTCCCTTCTTTACCATAACGACGTTGGAGGCCCAGCCTGGATACTGGATCTCCGATACAAACCCGGCCTGCAGGAGCTTGCCCACTTCCTCTCGGATGTGTCCTTCTAGCTCGTCCGCGACGGCCCTCCTCTTTTGCCGGATGGGGCGGGCACCGGGGTCGAGGTTGAGGCGGTGGCAAGCCACCTCCGCATCGATCCCGGGCATTTCCGCGGCGCTCCAAGCGAAGACGTCCACGTTCTCCTGCACGCAAGCCAGGATCTCCGCTTGGTCTTCTGGGCTGAGCTCTCCGCTGACCCGGACTTTTTCCACCACCCCCAGCCGGGTGGTGACCTTGAGCTCCACGACCTCGTCTACAGCCTCCAACCGGTACTGTTCTCCCCATGCCCTCTCCTCTTCGACACAAGCGGGAGCTTGGGTCTCTTCCTCGACTTCCTTCCCTACCACCATCAGCTCTTCCGCCCTTCCCTCCTGGGCCTTCTCCTCTTCTTCCTTTCTTCCCGCCCGGGGTACCTCAGCCACCCCTTCCTGGACATGAACTTCATCTTCCCCCTTCTCTTCGGCTACCTCCAAACCTCCGGCTTCGGCCGCCTCCTCCATCACCTTATCCCACTCCTCAGCTTCTCCCATCCAGGAGATGGTGTTGACAGCCGTCACGTAGCACTGTCTTGCCACTTTGGGGTCCCCTCTGATCCGCACCTGGACCCCTCCGTCGTTGAACTTGAGGCACTGATGAAAAGTGGAAGGGACGCAGCGGAACGCGCTGATGAGTGGCCGTCCGAAGATGGCGCTATAACTGCTCGGGGCGTCCACTATGACAAAACGACAGTTCCGGGACTGCCCCCCCAGGGTCACATGGAGCCCCACTCCTCCCTCTACTTCTTTCCTCTCTCCCGAAAATCCGAACAGAGGGCCATCCGAGGCCAACACCCTTCTGGGTTCTACCTCCATCTTGTCGAACGCCTTCTTGAAGACAACATTGACCGAACTCCCGTTGTCCACTAGGATTCGGGAGACGGTGAAGTTCTCGATCGCTGTCTGGATGACCAGCGCGTCGCAGAACGGGTCCTCGTAGCTCGGCATATCCTTCTGGGTGAAAATAATTTTTTCGGCCGGGGGTGGAGCGGTGGATGTTGACGCTACGCTCCGGCGGTAGATGGTATGGAGACTAGCCTTGCGGGTTGCCTCCACCCCTACCCCCCCATGGATCACCCCGATCCCTCCTCTATTCCCTTGATCCGCTCTATCCTCGCACCTCTCCTCTTCCTCCTCTCGAGGTTCGACCTCCACAATCCTCACAGGCTGCAGCTGCTGTGGTGGGGGCGCTCTGCCCCTCTTCACTTCCAGAAACTCCGGGCAGGTGTCGGTTGAGTGGCCTTCCACATCATGGAAGATGCAATAAGGCACCGCCACTTCTCTTGCCTCGGCCTCTGCCACCCTATTTCTTCTTCTCCTAGCGGCCGCCGTTTCCGCTTCTCCTCCCCTTCCTCTTCCTCTCCCCCGGCCAATTGCCATGGCCTGTTGAGGTGGGGGAGGTAGCTGCATCGGGCCCTGCCTCCACCCCAACTGGGGGGTCTCCATTGACCTTCGAAACGGTTACCCCTTCCTGGGCCATAACCCCTTCCCTGCCCCTGCATTCCTCCGCCTTGTGGCCTCCATCCCCCCTCCGGGGCCCGGGGCTCTTCCCTTCTTCTGACCTCTTGCTGCCTCATCTCCGGCTCACTGAGCTTTGCAAGCCTCTTGGTGAGCTCGGGGTTGGCTTCTTCGCTTGCTACTTCCTCCGCCACCCTCTCCATCAGCTCCTCATAGGAGACGGGGGCCTTCCTCTTCAACGCCATCTTGAAGAAACTTTCCTTCAACCCGACCGTGAAGGCGAGTTGAAGTGCAAACCCAGGCACCTCCTGAGTGAGCTGCACCTCCTCCTGGAACCGATCCGCATACTGAGCCAACGTCTCCCTGGACTCCTGCTTCACCGCGAAGAGAGAATCAGCGTCCTTTTTCCTCCTTTTTGAAGTTGAAAATCTCAACAGAAAACTTCGGCGCAGGTCCTCGAACGCGTAGATAGAGCCTGCCGGAAGTGAATGAAACCAGTCCCTGGCCTTCTCCTTGAGAGTGACGACGAAGAGCCGACATTTGAAGGCATCGGACATCGGCCTGATGGAGACCGAGTCCTCGAAAGACTGCAGATGCTGGACTGGGTCATCTCTGCCATTGTAGTACACCCTATCCCATTCTCCGAATCCTGCAGGAACGGGTGCCGACAACACCAACTCGCAGAAGGGACTTCCCCCTCCAGCCATCTTCTCTCGCTCGGCTCGCGGACCTAGCTCGCTCGCCAAGCTTGGGATCGCACTCGCGAGGGCGACGCTCGCCTGAACCACCTCGACCGCCGCCGCATCCTCCTGGCGTGTGCTCGCCTGCGCCGCGTTCGCTGGGGCAGAGCTTGTCGGCACCGAACTCGCCGACACGAAGCTCGCCACCACCGGGCTCGCCGGACTGGCGAACAGCACTCGCCCTTCCCTGTCATGCCCTGGTTCAACGGCAACTTCTTTTCCAGCCCTTCCTCCTGGTGCCCTCTCGCCAACTGCTGTTGGGGGAGTGGTCGCCTGAGGTGCCGGGGTCGCGAACTCGCTTCTCAGAGCCGACACCGTGAACCCCAAGGTATCGAGCACCTCCTTTCTGAAGTCTGCGAGCATCCTCGCCATCGCCTCCTGGGGGGTCTCGCCGAACTCCTCGCCCTGCTCTTCATCTCCAGCCATAACTCTTCTCTGGGACTTTCTTGAATCAGCCGCGCTCCACGCTCACCGCACCAAATGTTGAAACCGATTTCTCGGCCTCTTATGGAGCTCGGGGCCCTCACCGAAATGAGGGGCAGCTAGCCCTTACCGGTCCCTCGGGAGAGGTAAGGCCGACAACTTGAGCAAGGAACAAAGACCCTAGTCTCAGCGAGGAGGTCCCTCCACTAACCCGGAAGATCGTTGAGCGCTTCCCCTCCCAAGCCAAAGCTAAGACTCGGGCACCTTGGAGAGCTAGAGAGCCCAAACCAAAGCGACCTAGGGAGAGAAGAAGGCTCAAAGATCATGAACCGGTCTCTTCCAAGGTGCCCTTTGAGGTCTATTTATAGATTTTAGTTTTGTGGTCTGTCAATAGCCGAATCCCGCTGTCCATTATTACTATCCGCACACCAGATTGGTCTGCTAACAGCCAAACTCCGCTGTTTGGAGAGGCTAACCGCAGACCACCAGGGGCCTCTTGGTACAAATCCCTCCCTGGACTTTTACTGGGCGAGCCGGCCTGCTTCGAGGTCTTCCTCGCGAGTGGAGCTCGCGAGCCTCTGGGTCGGCGAGCCCTCGAATTACTATTATCACATTACATGGCTCGCTCGCCTGCACTACCTCGGCGAATCCCAAAATGGCTATTCCGCACCCCGAGATGGCCTTCCTCGCGAGTGGAGCTCGCGAGCCTGCACTACCTCGGCGAATCCCAAAATGGCTATTCGCACCCCAAAATGGCTAACTGTACCCCAAGATGGCCTTCCTCGCGAGTGGAGCTCGCGAGCCTGCACTACCTCGGCGAATCCCAAAATGGCTATCCGCACCCCGAGATGGCCTTCCTCGCGAGTGGAGCTCGCGAGCCTGCACTACCTCGGCGAATCCCAAAATGGCTATTCGCACCCCAAAATGGCTAACTGTACCCCAAGGTGGCCTTCCTCGCGAGTGGGGCTCGCGAGCCTGCACTACCTCGGCGAATCCCAAAATGGCTATCCGCACCCCGAGATGGCCTTCCTCGCGAGTGGGGCTCGCGAGCCTGCACTACCTCGGCGAATCCCAAAATGGCTATTCGCACCCCAAAATGGCTAACTGTACCCCAAGGTGGCCTTCCTCGCGAGTGGGGCTCGCGAGCCTGCACTACCTCGGCGAATCCCAAAATGGCTATCCGCACCCCGGGATGGCCTTCCTCGCGAGTGGAGCTCGCGAGCCTGCACTACCTCGGCGAATCCCAAAATGGCTATCCGCACTTACTCTGGGTGGGCTCGTCTACGCTACCCTTGCCGAGCTTCAAAGGAGCTGGTTACCTTCTCTCCGCTGGGCTCGCTCGCCTGCGGAGAGAAGTGCTCTTCCTTGGCTAGCCTCGCCGAAGTTCATGGTCCCCCCCTCTGGGCTCGCCTCCTCGAGCCATTTCTTCCTGGCGAACATCGGGGTTGTACAAATATGTGTTCATACAGCTGTATTTATCTCCCACCTAGAACTAGGTGAGAGAATGCACCTAAAAATCTCTCTTATGGGAGAGAGAAGTTATCCTTCATTTGTTGTTGTTATTATTATTATTATTAGTATCATTGTTATTGATGCCTATGTGTCTCCACATTCTTTTTGGCGTGCACGATACTATTCTGTTTTAAAATTAGTTCAACTTGCTATTCATTTTCTCTTCTTTTTCTTCGAGAAAGGCCATGATGAATTATGGATTGTCAATGTGTATAATTATTATAAAAGGCATTGTGGATGGCCTATGGTTGAATTTTTTCCAGGTAACCCATGCAATCTATTGGCTTCGAACCACCCAATCTCGGGGATTGGAGTTCTCTTCCTGAAGTTTTTTTGAAAACCATCTGAGCCTCTCTCTTGATCCGAAATTTTGAAGCATTATGAAATTATCTATCATTTCATAGATCCTCCCTCCTTTCTGTATATATGGGAATTTTTTCAATCACCTGCAGGCTGACATGGCTATACTCATTTATTTTTTAAATTTGTAAGATGGACTCATAATCTGATGTTTCCAATCAACCTGCCCATGACAAATGCCCACAACCAATGGCGCCGCACCCGCCGAATTCCCCCGCCCCAGCCGAATGCCCCGGCCACTACGAATGCACCCTCCCACAACGAATGCCACCACCCACAACGAATGCCCCCGCCCACGACCAATGCCCCCACTCACGACCAATGTCGCCGCCCCCACCGAAAATCAATGCCCGCCGTATGTCGCTAGCCAAATTTGGCAGCCCGCCGAATTTTGCCGCATGTCGAATGATGTCACCCCCTTGAATGATGTCGTCCATAGAATGTTGCCTCTCACAGAATGATGCCTACCATCGAATGATGTCGACCGCCGAATGTTGATGCCCATTGAATGTTGACCCCCGCCACGCCGAATGTCGCCCCCCACGCCGAATGTCTCCCCTCACGCCGAATGTCACCCCCCACATCGAATGACGCCCCCACGCCGAGTGTCGCCCCCCACATCGAATGTTGCACACACGCCGAATGTCTCCCCCCATGCCACTTGCCTAAACCCACGGCGAATGTCGGCCCACGATGAATGTCGCCCCCATGACGAATGTCGCCCCCACGACGAATGTCTCCACCACGACGAATGTCGCCTTGCATAGGGCCGGAGGCCCGTGCCTGTCACTCGTATATATATATATATGTATATATATATACTTAATATATATATATACTTAATATATATACTTATATATATATATATGTATATATATGTATATATATATGTATATATATACTTAATATATACATATATATTTAAGTATATATGTATATATAAGTATATATATGTATATATATACATATATATATATACATATATTTTTATACTTATATACAATATATAGTATGTATATATAAGTATATACATATATATATATATATATAAGTATATACATATATATATATAAGTATATACATATATATATAAGTATATATATAAGTATATATATACTTATATATACATATATATACTTATATATATACTATATAAGTATATATATATATATTCTTATATATACTTATATAAATATATATATATGTATATATATATAAGTATATATATATTTAAGTATATACTTATATAAGTATATATATACTATATATATGCATAAGTATAAATATCTATAAGTATATATATATATATATTATATAAGGATATATATAAGTATATATAAATATCTACTTATATATAAGTATATATATACTTATATATATATATATATATATATGTATACATATATAAGAATATATATATACTATATGTATACTTATATATATAACAATATATATATGTATATACATATATATACGTATATAGTATATATAAATATACTTATATATATACGTATACATATACATATACATATATATATATATATATTAGTATATATATACATGTATAGTATAAATATATAAGTATATAGTATATATGTATATATATATAAGTATATATACTTTATATATACTTATATATGTATATATACTTTTATATAAAGTATATATATACATACACATATATAAGTATATATATACCTATATATATATATATATGTATTTATATATATAAATATATATATATATATATATAAGTATACATATATATAAATATATATATATATATACGAGCATCTTCGCACGGGCTTCGCCCGTGCTCGATGCTCTTGGGCGGCCTTCGGCCGCATCAAGGCGGGCTTCGCCCGCCTTCGCACAGCCTTCGCCTTGCCCGTGCTCGATGCTCTTGGGCGGCCTTTGGACGCATGAAGGCGGGCTTTGCCCGCCTGCACACGGGCTTCGCCCGTGCTTGATGCTCGACGCGGCTTTCAGACGCATAGAAGTGGGCGTCACACATTTTTACACAATCGACCAACCTGAGGCCGCACACGGCATTGCAAATGCAACGGAGATTCGGTAGCTCGCAGACGCCGCGCATGAAATGAAGATTTGTGAACTAAATAACTCATAAAATATATATGATGAAAAATAAGCAAATGTATGAAACGAAATCTATATTTCAGTTGATACTGCATCAAATAATGGATATTTAACTTTGTTTTACAGGTAAGGTTGTAAGCCTAACGATGATATAAACATTAGTTGAAATGGTTAAGCAAATGTCAAATTATTTAATGATGATTAGAGGGGGAAAGTAAAATGTTGTTGAACTGCAGACGTCTCATTTCCAGCTCATGCTCTCCAAATTACATTACGGAAAATGACAATTTCATAGGTGCATGACAGATCATATAAAAAACAGTATTTATATGACCAACACATTTAATGTCACAAAAATGTTAGATGAAATTTTTTTCTCCATGAAATATAATAGAGAGAATCATATTTACTCAAACTTTTATGCTTAAAGTTAAATCAAAATGAGAAGATGTGTTTTCTTTCACTATTTTCCTTTCATCATACAAATATGAATACATTATCATTTATGAATTATCATGTTGACCAACAGAAGCTGGATGGCATTCGACGGAGCAGTTTGTGACAATAGGCAAATAGACAATTTAATAACTGAATTTGTGTTATATAATTCATTGTGAACAGAGAAGTTCACGGTATTTTCAGCACATTTCATATAACAGTGAGTTTCAGTAAATATAAAGTATAATGAGCAGAAATAACGAAGTTATATTTATTTATTTACCTACCATATACGGTTACAAAACAGTCACTCATGAGCTATGTAAAATACAGAATTTGCATTCGCAGTTTGGGTATTGAGTTCTGTGGTGCTCGCAAGATTCTTCAATTCCAATGAAAATCTTTAACCATAAGTTGGCGAGATTCATTGCAGGAGACAGTTGCGTTGTAGCTGGCGTTGGTTGCGATGTCTAACAGAAAACGTATGCACTACAAATTAGTTATATGAAAATGACTATATAAGGTAGTGATACAGCAAATGACGTAAAATTCATATATGAAATAAGTTTTATTTTGCGAATAAAAGTAAGAAAACCCGCCAGAAGAAATTACAAAATTTTATGAAATCATTACCTGTGACCTGTTTGTTGCCGGGACAGTTTTGGTAGTTATGCCGTGGTAGTCATGGGAGGGCGAAATTAGAAGTCTAGCTGTTTGAGAACACTGCAATCATACATGAATTTATATTTTTTGCATGGTTATGTAATATTTGGATACTGTGTAAATGATAAAAAGCTTTCTTTGAGTACTTACGAATGCGTCGGAGTTCGCGGTAATCACACGGTCAGTTTGGGGCTTTGTTTTAACATTTCGAGGCCTTGGAAACCACTGAAAAAAGTTCGATATTATTTTTAATGTTTATACATCCATGGTAACAGTTGCATATGGTATATGTGAATTTTCATAGGTTTAAATCATTTACAATGAGAACGCAAAGTATTAATTTTTTGGAGTTGTAACAGTGTCATAATGATTTTTGTCGTTGTTTGTACACATAATATTTCGTAGACATATTTGAGCATACCTTGGCAAGATCTTCTGGAGTTATCTTTTGTGGTGCCTTATGTTGTGTTGCCTAAAACAAATATCCAATATGAAGTAGTCATTACAATAGTGTCATGCGTGACGAAATTATGGTGAAACACCTCAGATAGTACATAAATATAAAGCGGTAATGAAGTAGAGTACTCACCAATGCTTTGCCTTTTAGTTGAGTTTTGTTTGCGGTAGTGGCGCGATTGTCATGACATGACATATTGAAATTGGTAGAGGCCTGTAACAACTGATGTAATAGCAAGTGTTAGTGGGATAATTTGTTTTTGGTAGTATGAATAGAAGTCTGCAAAGTGTTGTTCTCATGACAAAATCATTATATGTTTTTAAAGTGAAAATATGATATAAATATTACGTGTAGAAACGAACAAAATCAAATCAGTAGAGGCAGAGAAGAGAAATTCTTATGTCACTAAAAATTTTGTTTCATCAAAGGAGGACTCGCAGAAGAGCAGTCTATTTACATACGTAGCGGTGGCGTGCACCTTGAGGTACTGCATTATGGAGAATCCTCATGTGAACGACAGAAACAAAAGTAGTACAACTAAAAATTCACAGATATACAGAAGAACAGCGACTCATGACGTGCCTAACCTAGCAGTGGCGTGCACCTTGAGGTACTTGCGAGAAACAAAATGTAAAACTAACAGACCATTTCACGCAGTTCAGAGACCTAATTTCTGAGTGCTTTAGATATTCGAAAATTAGTAATGTTTTTTGCTGTGCAAGTCGAACCTGCCTAAAGCAGTAAAAAACTAAGCAACTCAAAAGTTTGTGAATATTTTATTCGTTGGGGCATGTATTTGTAGAAACCATTGGAAAGTTGCAGCGTAATGCAATTTAAGAGAGAGGTAGATATGGTGATTGGATGGATCTTGTTGTTGAAGAGATGTTGTGCAGTAGAGAAGAGTGTGAAGGCCAAAGTCAAAGCAGATCAACAGTGAAATTGGAGAGAGCAATAAATACCATTACATAAATACATGATGCAATAAATACATGCAACTTGGATTTTGTGAGTGATCTGAGGGGATTTACTTTAGGGGAGTCCATTTCCAAAAACATGTCAACCTTATGTCCAAGTAAATGTCATGTTGCCCGTAAGGTTTAACCTTCTTTGAGATTTCAAATATTTAGTAGGATTGATCTTCAAGTAAGTTATGTAACGTATTTCCTCCTTGAGAACATGAGCTTATTGTAGATTGCCCATATGAGTTTTGGAGTTGTGGATTTAGGCTTTAGGTTATTTATTTGATTTCTGCTTAAACCATATTACAGATATGTTCTCTTTGTAATCATGTTTGTTTTGTCCTGGATGGTGTGTTAGCTTTGTTTCATTGATATGAAATGTGAGCTGGTTGATCCAGAAGGCCTAATAAAACAGCTCAGAATTTTGAACAAAATGATGTGGTCATACACCTACCACGTTCAAGCAACTTTTTGGTTTTATAACTCAAGAATTCTATCATACATGTTGTGAGCATGTGGAGAGAAAATTGCTTAGTAAACTAACTAATTTGCATGCTGTGATTGATGACATGAACAAAGGCAGCGCTTGTGAAAGGGGTGGAAATGAACTACGGAACGAAATCCAAACAAAAATCGTAATGGATAAGCAAAGCTAAGTACTGAGCTCTTACCTGAGATGTTAACTCTGGAACTCCGATCAAATCATTTCTGGTGAGAGATGCGGCGATGGATTTCGGGGAAGAAGAGGGATGACGATAACCTGCTGCGACGAAATCGAATGAGGAAGAGGAGGAGGAAAGCGAGAACAGCGGCGGAGGTGGAGAAACCTAGAAGGAAATCGAAAAACAAAATCGAATAGGCGATGGAGAAAGTAAATCGAAACGTGGAAGAAGAAAGCTGTGAAAGACGATAACCTGTTGCTGGCGAGGCTGAGGTTTGCCGGAAATGACGGAGCAGCAGAGGGAGCGGTTGCGGAAATGAGGCAGCGAAGCAAGGCAGTGGTCCATTAGAGTGGAGAGAACGGCGGTGGGAGCACACGCGTGAAGGACATACGCCCAGCGCAGAGACTGCCGCGCGTCGCCGTGCCTCGTCGCCACCGCGTGGAGGAGTGACGGAGGGATTGCCGAAGAGCGGCGGAACGGCGGAAGCGCTGCCAATGAGTTTTGTCGTGGAGATTTCAAAAGAAATTGGAATGCTACTCGATGTTATGACAGCATGGATGGCATCAAAATCAAATCCGAGAACCCTAAGACCATGATGTTTGTTTTAGAATTGAGGGCCAAAAAAAAAGCGGTAACAGTATTACTGAAAGAACGCTTGTACAATGGGTTTAATGGATATAACGAATAGGAGGAAAACTGTAGCTGTAGCAAAACTTTCATTCACAAATAAGGCCACCATAAGAAGAGATAGGAGAAAATTCGGAGGTGGAAGAACTGAAGGGAGTAATTAATTTACAACATGAACCGGGTGTAGTAGATGTAATGAGCTGGGGTGTATTTGGTCTGCTTAGCATATCCACAGGAAGGTGGTACTATATAATCTTGGAAATGAGGAACAAATACTGCCACTCACATAACGCAACATTTTTTATATTTTACAGTTGACTGTAACTTATAGGAATAAGAGGACAATTTGTTATGATGTATTTAATTTTTATAATGAAACAGCTTGGAAGTTCCATTTTCTGGGACACTGCCCAACTATCTGTATAATTAGCTCTAATTCAAATAAGAGTAACGTTTTAAAAATTGGAGCGGAATGAACAGGCGAAAGGAAAGGGTTGAACAAAAACATTTACTGAAGATGGCCCAAATCGACAACCCTGAGAAAAACATCTACGGAGAGCGAAGTAAAGAGATTGTGAATGATATAAGCAGTTTGGTAGCATTTGTGATATCAACTATTTGAGTACATATATGATTAAATATTTCAGTTCATGTTCGATATGAGCTTCTACATTTCAAATAGGATATATGTTAGTCATATCAGTATTGATTTACCTGCTATTTACAGAATTTTGCAATATGTTAATGTGGAACAAACAGTGGGATGCCAATCACGAAGCAGTAATGTAAACGCAGCTGAGTGAGCCCTTATGATGCTAGGTGGTAGCGAAAGAACAACTAAATGACATATGTTTGGTAAAGGTGAGCAGAGAAGCAAAAATACGGGGAAAACACAGTAAATGACTGTAGTATGGAAAACGTGAGGAAAGAACTGTTTTTTTTTTTAATTGATGTGTGAGAGATCGCAGGAGAAGGGAGTGACAATGTTCTGCTAATCTACACGCAGCTGAGTGAGGTCTTATGATTGTAGGTGGTAGCGGAATTGGAAGTTTTTTTGGTTTTTAACTGAAAACCTACATTTAACTGCGAGAAATTTAGACCATAATAATAATAATATTACATCTTAATTGAACAACATGGGTTCCAAAATCATGCCTCTTCTTACTGAAGTTTCACAGTTAGCCTATTTTCCGCAAATGCAACAATATATAAACAGCACAAATATATTTTCCCATAGAGTAGATGTGCCATAGGAGCCACATCAGCATCGATATTGCAACTAATAACCAATCAATATGTCCCAACTCAAGCTTGAACTTCTGAATCGAGAGAAAGTAGAACGATCATGAAATGATGTGAAAGCATAAAAATTCACCTGCAACATATATTTCATCAAGCAAATTTATGAAGTAGGATATACACGTCATGCATGAAGCATGTATGAAAAAACTTTAACATTTGCACAGCCTGTAAGCCATGAGAAATCAGAAAGTTGCTGTAATCATATAGAAGGTGCTCTTAGTTGTAGCAGCGGGTATGTAAGATAGATTTGCGAAGACATGCATTATTGCAGAACCTGGCAAGATCTTATTTGTATGACAGAACGTTAAGCCTAAATCTGATGCAAACACTGATGCAGGATTACAGAGCAAAGTAGAGAAAAATAGCAGCAGTAAAAACCGATGTCAGCTAAGCAGATATTCGGTGAGCAAAGCAGAGAATTTTAAAGAAATTCAAGTGAGCAAATCAGATAATTTTAGGAACAATAACAATTCACATAAATATAGAGAGCATGTACATGAGAAGAGAAAAGAGGAACAAATGCACATGTGCAGTAAATTAGAGAGACAGAGAAAATCAGCAGAAAATAGGAAAACAGAGAGTACGCAAAGAAGAGGAAGAGAACGGAGAGGGGTTGAGCGTGGAGAAGGAAGCAGAGGCGTACCTGTAGCCGAGGTGCGTAGAGGCTGCGGGCGACAGGAAGGTTGGGGGAAAGTGACAGAGCAGCAGAGGGAGAAAGCGCGAAGATGAGGCAGAGAGGCGGCGGAGGCGGTCCATTTGTAGGCGGCTAGCGGCGGAAGCGGCGGTGCGATCACACGCGGCAAGGGCAGAGGGCGACGCGAGTTGAAGTTGTCGGAATGCCGAAGTGGAGAGGGAGAGGGCGACACGGAGGCGGGATGGCGAATCGGGGAGAAAAGAGGCGTGACCCAATAAATTTTTAACCTAATTATTTTCAAATAATATCTGGGAGATTTAGTCCCACATCGCGGAGAGGGGATTGCTTCCGCTGTATATAAGGAGCGACGCTTGTATGATGCTGAACTGCCAGCCTCACATGTTTTTATGCAGGCGGGGCCCACCTCCGCCCGCGTAATTTTTTATTTAATTTTTTTAAAATAAAATGTGGGAGTTTTAGTCCCACATCGCGGAGAAGTGGATACTTCCGCTGTATATAAGGCGTAAAGGTTGCAGGCTGTTGAACTGGCTGGTTGCCCCCGCCGGCTGTCCATCCGTGGCCCGCGTGAGCCGGCCTGACGACGCCCGTCCTGACCTGACCCGCGTGAACCCGCCGGCCACCTCGTGAGCGCTCACGCCGCCTCCCCCGGAACTGGGCACAAATTTTTCGTGCCGACAGGGGCAAAAAGGTCATTTACTGTGACCTACAATGTTGACAATCCTTAGCAGCGGAAGAGGCTTATTAATATAGATATATAAGTATACATATATATAAATATATATATATATATAAGTATATATATATATATTCTTATATATACTTATATATACATACTACATATATGTTATATATACATACTACATATATGTATATAAGTAAATATACTATATATATTTACATAAGTATATATAAGAATATATATATACTTATATAGTATATATACTTATATATATATACTATATAAGTATATATATATATATATTTATAAGTATATATGTATACTTATATATATAGTCTATAGATATAAATATATATATATATAAGTATTATATATATATACTTATAGATATTTATACTTATGTATGTATGTATATATATATATACATATATCTTTATTATATAAGGCAATATGCATATCTTGAAAGCACACCATAGATCCCATCGGAACCGTCCGATCAAAGCTTGATCAAAATCGGGCCGTCGGATGCAAGTTGGGAGGGCTGCGTATAGAGATTCAATCAAAAAAATCCAAACTCCAAATCTCAGAATTCCCGTGCCTCTCCCGTCTCCACCCGCGGCACGGGCACGGCTGGGGGCACGGGCACGGGCACGGCTGGGGGCGGAAGCGGAACAGGGGCGGCATCGGGATCCTATGTTTTTGTTTTCATTTTTTTTATTAATTATTTAAAATATTTAAATTTCTTATTTCCGGGAACATTTCCATTTTGGTCCTTAAGATTTATTTACTTTAAGATTTTGGTCCTTTCACTTTTTACTTTATATAGGATTTCAGTCTGTTAACTTTTTTACCTTACGATTTTAGTTCCTAAGCTCTATTAACACTATTGTTTCAGTCCTCAAATTAAGAATGTCTAACAGCCCTAGCGGAAACGTAAAATTTAATTACTGAAGGTACTATTTGCGCATCGAGCACGGGCATAGCCCGCCGGGGTGCGGCCGAAGGCCGCCCGAGAGCATCGAGCACGGGAGTAGCCCGCCGGGGGCGGGCGGAGCCCCCGCCGGGGTGCGGCCAAAGGCCGCCCGAGAGCATCGAGCACGGGCGTAGCCCGCCGGGGGCGGGTGTAGCCGGGGGCGGGTGTAGCCGGGGGAGGGCGGAGCCCGCCGAGATGCGGCCGAAGGCCGCCCGAGAGCATCTTCGCACGGGCAGCCCGCCGGGGGCGGGCGGAGCCCGCCTAGATGCGGCCGAAGGCCGCGCGAGAGCATCGAGCACGGGCGTAGCTCGCCGGGGGCGGGCGGAGCCCGCCTAGATGCGGCCGAAGGCCGCCCGAGAGCATCGAGCACGGGCGTAGCCCGTGCGAAGATGCTCGTATATATATATATATATATATGTGTATATATATACTTATATAGTATATATATAAGCATACATGTATATATAAATACCCTACATATATAATTATATATACACGAGCATCTTCGCACGGGCTACGCCCGTGCTCGATGCTCTCGGGCGGCCTTCGGCCGCATCAATGCGGGCTTCGCCCGCAACCAAGCGGGCTTCGCCCGCTTGGCATTCAAGGCGGGCTTCGCCCGCCCCCTCGGCGTCGGCGGGCTTCGCTTGCCCCTCGCCGGTATTACCTCATACGCCCGTGCGAAGATGCTCTCGGGCGGCCTTCGGCCGCATCAATGCGGGCTTCGCCCGCTTGGCATTCAAGGCGGGCTTCACCCGCCCCTTCTGCGTCGGCGGGCCTCGCTCGTCCCTCACCGGTATCCTCCCGGCCATCGCCGGTTTTCGCTCCCGTCACCTATTTAAAATTTTAAATAATTTTACATTCTTTAACAAAAACATGTAACCCCCTCAAATCCCGCGGCAGTACCCAGCTGCTTGCCGCGGGCTTCGCCCGGCCCCCGGCGGCTCCACCCCGCCAAGATTTGTTTTTGATTAAAAAAACTCAGAATTCTCGCGGCTCCACCCCCCGGAGGCAGTACCGTGCTTGATGCTCTCGGGCGGCCTTCGGCCGCATCAATGCGGGCTTCGCCCGCAACCAAGCGGGCTTCGCCCGCAACCAAGCGGGCTTCGCCCGCAACCAAGCGGGCTTCGCCCGCTTGTCATTCAAGGCGGGCTTAGCCCGCCCCCTCGGCGTCGCCGGTATTCGCCCGCCCCTCGCCGGTCTTCGCCCGCCCCTCGCCGGTCTTCGCCCGCCCCTCGCCGGTCTTCGCCCCCGTCACCTATTTAAAATTTTAAATAATTTTACATTCACTAAATATTAACACTAAATATTAAAATAGAAATAAATTAAAAATAATAAAAAACTGTAACCCCCTAAAATCCCGCAGCAATACGCAGCTGCCTGCGGCGGGCTTCGCCCGCCCCCCGGCGGCTCTACTCGCCGGTCTTCGCCCCCGTCACCTATTTAAAATTTTAAATACTTTTACATTCTTTAAATATTCAAATAGAAAATAAATAAAAAATAATCAAAAAAATGTGACCCCCTCAAATCCCGCGGCAGTACCCAGCTGCTTGCCTCGGGCTTAGCCCGCCCCCCGGCGGCTTCACCCCGTCCAGATTTTTTTGGATTAAAGAAACATTGACAGAAAACTTTAGAAAAAGTTTAAAAAAGTTATGTTTTTTATTGAAAAAAACTTTAAAAAGAAGTGAAAAAATTTTCATCATCGCTCGCTGCTCTCTGGCGGCCTTCGACCGCATCAATGCGGGCTTCGCCCGCAACCAAGCGGGCTTCGCACGCAACCAAGCGGGTTTCGCCCGCAACCAAGCGTGTTTCGCCCGCACATTCATTAAATATTAAAATAGAAAATAAATTAAAAATAATAAAAAATGTAACCCCCTAAAATCCCGCGGCAGTACGCAGCGGCCTACGGCGGGCTTCGCCCGCCCCTGGCGGCTCCACTCGCCGGTCTTCACACCCGTCACCTATTTACAATTTTAAATAATTTTACATGCTTTAAATATTCAAATAGAAAATAAATAAAAAATAATCAAAAAAATGTAACCACCTCAAATCCCGCGGCAGTACACAGCTGCTTGTCGCGGGCTTCGCCCGCCCCCCGGCGGGTCCACCCCGACCAGATTTTTTTTGGAGTAAAAAACATTGAAAGAGAACTTAAAAAAAGTTTAAAAAAAGTAATGTTTTTTATTTAAAAAAACTGTAAAAAGAAGTGAAAAAACTTTTTCATCCTCGCACGGGCTAAGCCCGTGCTCGATGCTCTCTGGCGGCCTTCGGCCGCATCTATGCGGGCTTCGCCCGCAACCAGGCGGGCTTCGCCCGCTCGTCATTCAAGGCGGGCTTCGCCCGCCCCCTCGGCCTCGCCGGTATTCGCCCGCACCTCGCCGGTATTCGGCCGCCCCTCGCCGCTCTTCGCCCCCGTCACCTATTGATATATTAAAATAGAAAATAAATTAAAAAAAATAAAAAATGTAACCCCCTAATATCCCGCGGCAGTACGCAACTGCCTGCAGCGGGCTTCGCCCGGCCCCCCGGCGGCTCTACACGCACACATTTTTTTTTTTGATTAAAAAAACATTGAAAAAAAAAACTTAAAAAAAAAAGGTTAAAAAAAACTTTAAAATAAAATTAAATCTTTGATTAAAAAAACATTGAAAAAGCGTAAAAAAAAAATTTAAAAAAAATTTAAAATAAAATTAAATTAAATAACATTTTAATCATAAAAAAAGAAAGTGGCGGATGAACAGTGACGCAACTGTTCATCCGCCATTTTGACTGTTTTTGTTTTAAAATCTTACTACACTCAGCATGCGGGGCCCACAGGCGGGCCCCGCCCAAATAGCGATGTGGGACTTTTAGTCCCACATCGCGAAACAAAGCCGAACTTCGCTCTTCATAAAGCAGAGCCCCGCTTTGTGTTCAAAAAACTCGTCCGCACCCGAGCAGGCCGCGTCCCCGTGCACACGCACCTAGCGTGCACCAGCCCGTCCCCGCGTGAGCGCACCCGACCAGCCCGCCTGGCTCGCCCGACGTGCTGCACCCGCCCGCTCCCGCTTCATCGCGCCTGCCCCCCCCCCCCCCCCCCCCCCCCCCCCGCGGTCCCCCGCCACCGAGACGCGCACAGCGCACAAATTTTTTCGTTCCTGCAGGGGCAAAACGGTCATTTACTGTGACCGACGACGGGCGACTCAAAGCGAGGAATCCCCTTATTAGTAATAGATATATATACATATATATATATAAGTACGAGCATCTTCGCACGGGCTTCGCCCGTGCTCGATGCTCTTGGGCGGCCTTCGGCCGCATCAAGGCGGGCTTCGCCCGCCTGCGCACGGCCTTCGCTTTGCCCGTGCTCGATGCTCTTGGGCGGCCCGCTTGCGCACGGCCTTCGCTTTTTCGCTTAAAGGTAAATCAAGATGAGAAGATGTGTTTTCTTTCACTATTTTCCTTTCATCATACAAATATGAATACATTATCTTTTTTTCCATGAAATATAATAGAGAGAATCATATTTACTCAAAATTTTATGCTTAAAGGTAAATCAAGATGAGAAGATGTGTTTTCTTTCACTATTTTCCTTTTATCATACAAATATGAATACATTATCATCTACTGTGACCGACGACGGGCGACTCAAAGCGGTCATTTACTGTGACCGACGACGGGCGACTCAAAGCGGTCATTTACTGAGACCGCCTGCGCACGACCTTCGCTTTTTCGTTCCTACAGGGGCAAAACGGTCATTTACTGTGACCGACGACGGGCGACTCAAAGCGAGGAATCCCCTTATTAGTAATAGATATATATACCTAATATATATATACTTATATATACATATATATATATATATATATATATATATATATATATATATAAGTACGAGCATCTTCGCACGGGCTTCGCCCGTGCTCGATGCTCTTGGGCGGCCTTCGGCCGCATCAAGGCGGGCTTCGCCCGCCTGCGCACGGCCTTCGCTTTGCCCGTGCTCGATGCTCTTGGGCGGCCTTTGGCCGCATGAAGGCGGGCTTTGCCCGCCTGCGCACGGGCTTCGCCCGTGCTTGATGCTCGACGCAGCTTTCGGACGCATAGAAGTGGGCGTCACACATTTTTACACAATCGACCAACTTGAGGCCGCACACGGCATTGCAGATGCAACGGCGATTCTGTAGCTCGCAGACGCCGCGCATGAAATGAAGATTTGTGAACTAAAGAACTCATAAAATATATATGATGAAAAATAAGCAAATGTATGAAACAAAATCTATATTTCAGTTGATACTGCATCAAATAATGGATATTTAACTTTGTTTTACAGGTAAGGTTGTAAGCCTAACGATGATATAAACATTAGCTGAGATGGTTAAGCAAATGTCAAATTATTTGATGACGATTAGAGGGGGAAAGTAAAATTTTGTTGAACTGCAGACGTCTCATTTCCAGCTCATGCTCTCCAAATTACATTACGGAAAATGACAATTTCATAGGTGCATGACAGATCATATAAAAAACAGTATTTATATGACCAACACATTTAATGTCACAAAAATGTTAGATGAATTTTTTTTTCCATGAAATATAATAGAGAGAATCATATTTACTCAAAATTTTATGCTTAAAGGTAAATCAAGATGAGAAGATGTGTTTTCTTTCACTATTTTCCTTTCATCATACAAATATGAATACATTATCATCTATGAATTATCATGTTGACCAACAGAAGCTGGATGGCATTCGACGGAGCTGTTTGTGACAGTAGGCAAATAGACAGTTTAATAACTGAATTTGTGTTATATAATTCATTGTGAACAGAGAAGTTTACGATATTTTCAGCACATTTCATATAACTGTGAGTTTCAATAAATATAAAGTATAATGAGCAGAAACAACGAAGTTATATTTATTTATTTACCTACCATATACGGTTACAAAACAGTCACTCATGAGCTATGTAAAATACAGAATTCGCATTCGCAGTTTGGGTATTGAGTTCTGTGGTGCTCGCAAGATTCTTCAATTCCAATGAAAATCTTTAACCATAAGTTGGCGAGATTCATTGCAGGAGACAGTTGCGTTGTAGCTGTCGTTGGTTGCGATGTCTAATAGAAAACGTATGCACTACAAATTAGTTATATGAAAATGACTATATAAGGTAGTGATACAGCAAATGACATAAAATTCATATATGAAATAAGTTTTATTTTGCGAATAAAAGTAATAAAAGCCGCCAGAAGAAATTACAAAATTTTATGAAATCATTACCTGTGACCTGTTTGTTGCCGGGACAGTTTTGGTAGTTATGCCGTGGTAGTCATGGAAGGGCGAAATCAGAAGTGTAGCTGTATGAGAACACTGCAATCATACATGAATTTATATTTTTTGCATGGTTATGTAATATTTGGATACTGTGTAAATGATAAAAAGCTTTCTTTGAATACTTACGAATGCGTCGGAGTTCGCGGTAATAACACGGTCAGTTTGGGGCTTTGTTTTAACATTTCGAGGCCTTGGAAACCACTGAAAAAAGTTCGATATTATTTTTAATTTTTATACATCCATGGTAACAGTTGCATATGGTATATGTGAATTTTCATAGGTTTAAATCATTTACAATGAGAACGCAAAGTATTAATTTTTTGGAGTTGTAACAGTGTCATAATGATTTTTGTCGTTCTTTGTACACCTAATATTTCGTAGACATATTTGAGCATACCTTGGCAAGATCTTCTAGAGTTATCTTTTGTGGTGCCTTATGTTGTGTTGCCTAAAACAAATATCCAATATGAAGTAGTCATTACAATAGTGTCATGCGTGACGAAATTATGGTGAAACACCTCAGATAATACATAAATATAAAGCGGTAATGAAATAGAGTACTCACCAATGCTTTGCCTTTTAGTTGAGTTTTGTTTGCGGTAGTGGCGCGATTGTCATGAGATGACATATTGAAATTGGTAGAGGCCTGTAACAACTGATGTAATAGCAAGTGTTAGTGGGATAATTTGTTTTTGGTAGTATGAATAGAAGTCTGCAAAGTGTTGTTCTCATGACAAATTCATTATATGTTTTTAAAGTGAAAATATGATATAAATATTACGTGTAGAAACGAACAAAATCAAATCAGTAGAGGCAGAGAAGAGAAATTCTTATGTCACTAAAAATTTTGTTTCATCAAAGGAGAAGCTCAGATGTGGAAGCAGGAAGTCTTGAACATTTTGAAAATACATAGTTGCAACAATAAAGACGTTGATTTAATAGTGTTACGCATTTAATGACACGACAGCTTGGTTGACAGGTATGTAATAATGTTATAATAAATGCATCGGTGAGATGTTGTAAATTTTGTTTGTATGTGGAATATGTAAGTTTATATGTATGTGTAAGTGTACACTGTTGTGTGTGTGTGAATGTGTATATTTGAGTGTTTGTTTTTCTGCATGTATTTGTTTATGTTTGAATTTATATGTATTTGTGTGTGTGTGTGTATAAATAAGTGTTGACATAGCTGTTATTTGTGGGTGTCTTTGTGTTTCCGTGTGAGTGTGCATATGTGTTTGTGTGTGTTTGTGTGTATGCACGTGTTAGTTTGTGTGAGTATCTTTTTCGAGTCTGGATGTTTGTGATGGTGTGCTTGTATACGGTTATAAAAAAACTGCATTTTATTTGATGTGGTACTATGTACCTGTAGATGTGTTTTTCGTAGACGTGTTGTAAACACAGTTGTTTGCTGTATATTCTGTGCTGATCACGGTTCGTGGGACTGTCATGTACGTAGAGAAAATAAGTAGGACGACGTTGTATTGTTAGGCAGTACGCAAAGGAGAGTACATAGAGAGCGGAAGTAAAGTGTGTACCTGGACGATGACTTTCGCAAGTAGGTCCTTGAAGACAACATTTTTTGTGAATGTGCCTTTATGTCCAGCAACAATACCATTTTGTATTAGAAGTTTTGTAGTTACTGAAGATACTCCTCTTGACAAAGCTACATAGAGTTGACCATGTGTAAAGACAGGTGAAGGCAGGTATATGCCAACCTGATTAATTGTTTGTCCTTGAGCCTTGTTTATTGTAAGCGCAAAGCTTAAACAAACTGAGAATTGTTTGCGAGTCAGTTCAAAAGGCACTTTTGCATCTCCTGCATTTTTGAGTGGTATGCGAGGGAGAAAAACCGATTTGCCTTTATGTTGGCCTGTAAGAATTTCCGCCTCGATAACATTTTGTTGGAAATGACGGCACATAAGGCGTGAACCGTTGCACAGTCCTATCCGGGGATTTAGATTTCGAAGCAGCATGACAGGGGAACCTTTTTTCAGACATAGTTTGTGTGGCGGAAGATTGCCCGGGGACAGACTATTAAGGAATTCTTGTGGGTATAAGTTATGCGGGTCATCGTCCACTGAGTCAAAAGAATAGTATGTCATTTCATCACCAGGGAGTATTTTTAAACAGTTTTCGTTTAATTGGGTGACAGTTTCATTTAATGGAGTCAGCAACGCTCTGCTTTCCCAATAATCAGGTGCGGTAATACTTGATGAGATATCTGCAAATATGATGTTAATAAGTGTAGTAATTGACTGTTCGCCTTCCCATGGAACAATCATTGATTCTGGAATATGTATCATATCATCGTCATATGTACGCTCATCACCGTTTCCAACTCGAAGTACGAAATCTGAGAAAGCTTGATCATGGAGAGCGCGCATATTTTGAGACAGTGACAGTAACTGTACAGATGACCACAAAGGTGAAGTAACTATGCTGGCGTTCATGATCTGAGACGTTGTTCCGTTAATCACGACAGGCGGAACCTGCCGAAAATCCCCTCCTAGGATTAATACTTTTCCACCAAAAGGTCGGTGTGTGTCAAGAACATCCTGTAACGATCGATCAACAACTTCGAATACATGTTTATGCGACATTGGAGCCTCATCCCAAAGAATTGCAGAACAATGTTGTAAAAGGTTGTGTATCTCTGATTGCTTATCAAACTTGCAGAAGGAGCCCGCCTCTATAGGGATTGGAATCTTGAACTTTTGATGTGCTATAGTTCCACCTGGAAGAAGTGTTGCAGCAATTCCTGATGATGCAGTAGCAAGTACAATGTGGCCTTCACGGCGTAAATGTGCAAGTATTGCTTTGTACAGAAATGTTTTTCCAGTGCCTCCAGGTCCGTCTACGAAGAAAATAGCACTCTCGTGGTGTCTAATACTGTCCATAATAGTATCGAAAGCATAATGCTGATCAGAGTTGAAAGTTGAAACAGAATTCAGATCTGTGTATGACAGTGGTAGTGAAAGTTCATCTTCAATTACACTCGAGAAGCGAGATATATCTGAAAATAATGGAGATGTTTCAGGAAGATCAAATTGTTTAATACTCTTGCTGTGTTGTTGAAGAGTATGGTCGATTTTTCATGAAGGAGTTTATTGAGGATGTATATATCAGTGGCAGAAATGGAGCAGCTGTAATCTTCACTCATTGCAGTATAGTTGTCATTCCACAGTTGTCGAACTTCTGTAGGGTTGCAGTAAAGTAAAATGGTTGTAAATAAAGTTCGGAGTGCAGAAGGCATTTGGAATTCTCGGGCCTCGCGCATACAACTATGTAGGCTGTTGTCGCGTTCAAGTAAACCATAGTGTTCAGCAGCTTCTTTAAATGTTGGGTAGACGGTGTCACGAACTTTCATCAGGTGCTCGAAAGATGTCGGGCCTTGAATACGGTTTAAAAGTAAACGCAAGTAAAATCTTTCGCCCTCAGAAGGGTGTACAGAGTACATTCGACCGATAACCTTTTGATGGCGCCTTCGCTTGTTCCATGTTCTAGAAGTTGAATTCCATGTATAGTGCTTTGGGAAATCAGTGTATAGATAACAGTGACTTTCTACCTGGGCACTGTAAATATTGAAAAATTCTGTCAACATTGTGCGAGAGTTACGCACGTCAGCAAGAACATTGCTTATGGAATCGGTTGTGCGAAACTGCACTTGATGTTTGTTAGGTAAATGAATTTGCAGCCGAATAACTGATGGATATGTTTGATACATATTGAATTTGAATATCTTCCAACAGGCTTCTTGAGGACATATCCATCGACCATCCACGTACTGCGATATTTCTGTATAATCTGGATGAGGATGAATTTGCATCGCGGCAGAGTCGGGACCCTTGTGAATGTATTTATATAGATATTTTATACTTTTTATACTGCTGCATATTTCAACGTTAATATGACAATCATACAACCCACCGGTTATCAACAGTGAAATCATCTCTCCGCTGGAGTGTAAATGAGCGACCATTATTTTGACGTCGATATATTGGGTAAGAATCTGATCCCTGCAATGTTTGAGTGACAAAGTTTTTTGGGTAACCTTTTTTACAGGAACCTTGTTTCATACACGACGCATGAGGGTTTATGTGGCCGCACGGACCATGAATCATATGTTTTACAACAGCATTGTACAGTTCGGGTTCAGATTCGATATGAGGAAGCTCAGCTTTAACTATCTTATCATAGTCATCCGGAGTATTCATTTTATCTGACACATCAAACATAAACAGCATATGAGCATGCGGCAAACCCCGTTTTTGGAATTCAATAACATGCACATGAGCAACAGTTCATCCCAGAATGTGCCTGTGGAATATATCTTTCTGTAATTGCTGGAATTTTGCATGAAATATCCGGGAGACTAAATCGGGACGGTCTTGTGACGTCTGTCCGGGATAAAGTGCGTCGGTTATTTCTTTCCAAGATGCGTTGCATGTCATTGTTAGAAATATATCTGGTCGGCCGTAGTGTTGCACAACAGTCATTGCATCCTGATAGCGTTGGTACATATCGCGAGGACTTCCAACGAAGGATGATGGAAGGATGAGACGATGACCAATATTTGCTGTAGTTAATGAACATATATATTAATTTCTTATACTGTGAAACTCTATAATCACATTGCGAAAGAACATGCACATACCTCCAATATTTTTTCCACCAGTTAGACAATCTTGTAAGCCGCTGTACAAATCTGCACGGATAGTCTTCTGATTATTTTTAATCCAGCGCAGTTTCTGCGTTTCTATCTTAATGTAGTTATCAACAACATATTGTTGTAGCAGACGACACCCATGTAAAGGAAATGATGATGTTGGCTAACGATCCTGCAGTAATATGAGTATGACATATTATTATCGTAAGCGTAGCAGGACATGGGTGCATTCAAACGAAATGGCTGTTAAACCTGAAGTATGTATGAGTAGTAGTCGCAGCAGCCAATGTGGCGATTATTCAGGCCTTTGCATTCGGCCAACCACCCATATGTACCATATGGGAGGAGCAGTGGATATTGGAGTGGATCGTAGAAGCCAGCATATTCTTGAATAGTGAGCAAAGGACCTTCAGTTGTCTGTACAATTATGTTTCTGTCATTTGATTCAGCATATTCCTCAGCACCAACAATTATACCAGCAACCTGCGATGCAGTTGGTAATGTATATGGATGACCCAGTGCATGTTGTTCTTTTAGAACCAATCTGCACCTGGTAATATCCTCATGTTGGGCTACTTGCCGGAACATGAATACAAAAGGATTATATTGATTAAGAATGGCACGGATTTTTTCTAATAATGCAAAGTTAAGCTCGCTGTTTTCTTGCAGACGATAATCTGTCTCATGCTCAGTATCATAAATATATAGTTGTAGATATCTAGGTCTACAGTTTGTAGCAGGCAGAAGTGAGCCAATTCTGTGATAAATTGATCCATGAGCACGGAATGTGTAAACGGTGTGTTGATCGACCGTCAAAGTTTCATCTAACTTAACACCCATAGAAGTAAAAGAGAAAACGTGGTTATATGAACGAATGTATCGCCTGAAGTGATGACCTTCAGCAGTATCAGTAATGAATAAAGTGTATAGCTCAGGCGGCACTGGTATAGGCGGAAGCTGAACTATTCCGTTGCTGCAACACATTGTTGGTGTTTCTCCATCAAAAAGTTTAGCATTACAATGATGAAAGAAATGCGGACGTTGTAACTGTAAATGCACAATTTGTTGGGTTGTGTTACAGATGCGTGCAATGTTGTGGTTTCCAGCACGGCGGCGCCGAGCACGGATAGCAACAGCAGAGTCACTGATATCTGTATGTTAATGTTGCCGAAATAAAGTTACAGTTGTGTTTGTCAGATATTGAGGAATAGGTAGGTGTGGTAGAGAAGAAGAAGAGCATACTGTTTGAGTGACTATGATTGCCGAAGAGCGGCGGAACGGCGGAAGCGCTGCCAATGAGTTTTGTCGTGGAGAGAAATCCAAATAGAAGGCGGGGCCCGCCTGGCCCGCCTAAAATGTCGAAACTTTAGTCCCACATCGCGGAGCAGAGGAGGTTCCCGCTGCATATAAGGCGAGAAGCTTGTGTTGTGTTGAACTTCCAGCTACCCGTCCGACTGTGGCCGCCCTGCCCCGCGCGCTCCCGCCTGGAGCGCCCCGTCCTGAGCCGCCTGAGCCCGCCCGCGCCCGCCCCCCACCCGTGATCCGGCCTGACCCAGCCGCCTGAGCCCGTCCGCGCCCGCCCCCCGTGATCCGGCCTGACCCAGCCGCTGAGGTGCACAAATTTTTCGGCCCGACGGAGGGCAAAACCGTCATTTACTGTGACCTACAATGTTGACATTCCTTAGCAGCGAACCATCCTTATTAATATAGATATATATACTTATATATATAAGTATTTATATATATATATACGAGCATCTTCGCACGGGCTACGCCCGTGCTCGATGCTCTCGGGCGGCCTTCGGCCGTGCTCGATGCTCTCGGGCGGCCTTCGGCCGCATCAATGCGGGCTTCGCCCGCATAAAGTTCGTGTCACGAATGCCTTGCCGCTCGCACCCTAGCACCATGAAACCCGAATTGATGCGGCAGAAGGCCGCCCATAGAGCATCTTCGTAGCCCGCCCGAGAGCATCTTCGTAGCTGGCTGCGCCCGCATTCGACAGTACCCGTCCGGCGATGGCGGGCTTCGCCCGCAACATATACATATGAGTACTCAAAATGATCGTAAAAAAATATACATCAATATTTTATAATTATTTTTTTCAAAAAATTTTAACAAAAAATCATTTAAAAGTAAGCATTATATTTCGAAATTAGTTTTTGTAGGCTAATGATAACCTACCATAGTAGGTTTAGGAGGTCTACTAAATAGTTTTTGATTTTATAAATTTCTATCATTATTTTTATTATAAGTATATGATATAATTACACAAATAGTCATTACATTTTATGAATTTCCATTTTCTTTATAATATATGTCAAGTCATTGGAGTAAAAGAATGAGGATAATTTTGGCAATTTTGAATGTTGCACCAAAGACAACTTCTTCTATATAGTAGTTAAAGATGTATATATAAGTATACATATATATAAGTATATATATATTCTTATATATACTTATATATACATACTATATATATGTATATAAGTATATATACTTATATATATAAGTATATATGTATACTTATATATATATATAAGTATTTATATATATAAATATGTATATATAAGTATACATATATATAAATATGTATATAAGTATATATATATATTCTTTTATATACTTATATATACATACTATATATATGTATATAAGTATATATACTTATATATGTATATACTTACATTATATATATAATGTTTTTTTGCGGTGTTAACCTAGTTTTTCTGTAGCCGCAAATTCACGACGATATGGAGAAGTGATCACAACGATATGCATGTGGGGGGGGGGGGGGGGGGGGGGGACAAAACGATATGCATGAGGGGGGGGGGGGGGGGGAGTGAACAAAACGATTTTCATGGGGGGGGGGGGGGGGTGGACTGATAGGAAAATAGATATTCTATATATTACTCAACAATAGTGTCTACATATATATACATGAGATGAGCCTAAGCAATATCTACCATATACAATGTTACAACATATCTAACACCCCCCCCCCCCACACACACACAAACTCACGGGGGATCATACACCGAGAGTTTGGACAGTAGATAGGCATGTTGGGTCCTCGTCTGTGGCTTTGTCATCAAATCTGCAATCTGCTGCTCAGAAGGAATAAAGGAAGGGGCAAGAGTGCCCTGACTATAGTGCTCACGCAGGAAGAAAGCATCAACCCCGATATGCTTGGAGAGAGAATGCTTCACCGGGTTTAGAGTAATCTGAATGGCACCGGTGTTATCACAGTAGAGGGGAGTGGGATCTGGAGAAGAGACACCAAGATTCTCAAGAAGCCAACGGAGCCAAATAATATCCTCAGCGGTGGTAGCCATGGCTCTAAGCTCAGCCTCAGTGCTGGAACGGGAAACACCAGTCTGTTTCTTGGACTTCCATGCAATAAGTGAAGAACCCAAGAACAGACAAAACCCAGTGACAGAACGACGGTCAATGGATCACTAGCCCAGGTGGAATCGGAGTAAGCACGTAGTTGTAGAGAACTACTGCTGGAGAAGAATAGACCACGAGAGGTCGTCGCCCGGAGATAGTGCGGAAGCCGCAGCAGATGGCCATAATGCACAGAGGTGGGTGCACCAACAAACTGGCTCAGCACATGAACAACATGGGCGATGTCGGGCCGAGTAATGGTGAGATAGACGAGACTCCCCACGAGGTGGCGGTATCGAGTAGGATCGGAGAGTGAAACCCCATCATCCGGACGTAGCTGAAGATGAAGCTCCATAGGGGTGTCCACTGTGCGAGAGTCAGAAAGGGCAGCCCGAGCAAGGAGATCTGATGTGTAGCGCTGCTAAGAGAGCTGATACCCACGATCTGTAGAGGTGACCTCAAGACCCAAGAAGTAGCTCAGCTGTCCAAGGCCAATCATCTGAAACTGCCGCTGAAGGTGATATTTGACGAAGGTCACATGAGAAGGATCATCACCAGTAATAATCATATCATCCACATATAGTAACAAAAGGGTCCGACCACGGGAGGAGGATTGCACGAACAGAGCTGGATTATGTGGACATGGTTGGAATTCGACGACTGTAATGGCTGAACTGAAACGTGCAAACCACGCGCGGGGCGCCTGCTTGAGCCCATAAAGAGCTTGCCGCAAGCGACAGACAAGGCCTGGAGGAGAGGATAGACCCGGAGGAGGAAGCATGTATACCTCCTGCTGAAGATCACCGTGAAGAAAGGCATTCTTCACGTCGATCTGTGACAGGGACCAGTGGCGAACAGCGGCAACAGCAATAAGAGTTCGCACTGTAGTCATGTGAGCAACTGGAGCAAAGGTCTCATCATAGTGTCTCCCCTGCTCCTGTTAAAAACCACGAGCAACAAGTTGAGCCTTGTACCTCTCCACAGAACCATCGGAGCGAGTCTTGACCTTAAAGACCCACTTGCAAGTAATAGGAACAGCACCAGGTGGAAGAGGAACAAGCTCCCATGTACGAGTGTGCTCAAGCGCCTCCAACTCAGCAGACATAGCAACCTGCTACTCAGGTATCTGGGCAGCCTCAAGGTAGGAAGTCGGCTCTGGAGTACTGCAGACAGTGGCAGGAAGGGCAGGTAGATCCAACGGTAGGGTAACAAGGCTAAGACGGTCGGGAGGGCGCCTCTCACGAGGTGGGTTGCGGCGCACAGGAGGATCATCCATAGGGCACTCGCTGGAGGAGGTAGGCACTGAGTTTGGGGGCACTGGAGGCGAGGAGATAGGAGGAGGATGTCGAGTATAGTGATAGGGAAGAGGAGGGGGACATACCGGAGGGGAGGATACATGAGGCGGGGATACATGAGGCAGAGAGATGGGAAAAGTGAGAAACTGCACGTCAGACGAAGTAACGGAAGAGTGCGAGGTCGAGAAAACAGGGGACATAAAGAAAGGGTGAGACTCATCAAAAGTGACATCACGCAAAATGCGAAGTCGACGTGCAACAGAATCATAGCATCGATATCCCTTGTGCTCAGTACTGTACCCAAGAAAGGCGCAAGGAACAGATTGAGTAGAGAGCTTAGTACGATCACATGGAGAGAGAAGAACATAACATCGACAACCAAAAACACGAAGATGAGTGTAACGTGGTGGTCGAGAGTATAGACACTCACCGGGACACTAACCCAGAAGGAAAGTGGAGGGCTGCAGATTAATAAGATAGACAGCAGTGGAAACAGCCTCAGCCCAGAAGTGAGGAGGAACGTGAGAGGAGATAAGAAGGGTGCGAGCTGTCTCAATAATATGACGATGCTTCCTTTCAGCGGTGCCAGTCTGAGCATGGGCACCGGGATAGGCAAGCTGAGGGAGAGTGTCGTGAGTAGCTAGCAAATCTCGAAAAGCATGAGAGAGATACTCCCCCCTGAGTCAGACCGGAAAATGCGTATGGAAGCAAAAAACTATGTGTGCACCATAGCAGAAAAAGTAACATAGATCTGAAAAAAATCAGATCGAGAACGCATAAAATAGACCAAACAATAATGAGAGTAGTCATCAATGAAAAGTACATAGTATCGGTGTCCACCCTTGGATACAAAAGGTGCGGGTCCCCAGACATCGGAATGAACTAGATCAAAGGGACGCTGAGACCTGGACTCACTAGACTGATAGGGGAGTTGTAGCTGTTTACCGAGCTTACAAACTGAACATGAGTGAGACCAATCAATAGAAACACGACCAAGGAAACCATGACTAATGAGGGAAGCTAGACGTGAAATACTGGGATGACCAAGAAGGTGGTGCCACTGAGAGAAACCCACTGAAGGAAGACAAAGGGAGGAAGATGTAGGTGACCGTGAAGTGGATGGAAGGTGGAGACGATCAAGGACGTACACCCCGCAATGACGACGACCAGCCCCAAGGAGTGCCCCAGTCAGACGATCCTGCACACGGCATGTGAACTCATCAAAGGTAACCAGACAACCATGGGATGTGAGCTAGCTGGCGGAGATAAGGTTCATGGATAACGCAGGTATGTAGGCAACATCGGGAATGTGAAAATGAGTGGTGTGAAGGAGGCCACGACTAGTGATGGGGTACTCAACAATAGTGTCTACATATATATACATGAGATGAGCCTAAGCAATATCTACCATATACAATATTACAACATATCTAACATGGACAAAATGATTTCAATGGGGAGGGGGGTGAACTAAACGATTCATGTAGGTGGGGGGAGAACAAAACGATTCATATATATATATGTGTGTGTGTCTATATATGTATGTCTATATATATAATCATTTTTACTTCCAAAAAATTAACACTCTCCCTGGAAGTGAAAATGAGATACCAGTCCGAGCAGCCCGCGAAGACGCTCAAACGGCCCCTTAGACAAAGGCTTCGTGAAGATGTCGGCGACGTTGTCTTGACTCCGAACATACTCCACGGTAAGAGATCCACCGAGAACTTTCTCTCGAATAAAGAGGTGCTCGATCTCGATGTGCTTTGTTCGCGCGTGATAAACTGGGTTTGTAATAGGCTTTAGCGCACTTTCATTATCGCCACGGAGCAAAATAGGATTGCGAACCTTTTCATAAACATCCTGCGCAACCAAATGCATTCCTGAGCCGCCAAGTACGATGCCTTGTACTCCGCCTTAGTGGTGGAGATGGATACCGAGTCATGCTTCTTACTACACCACGAGATCGCCGTTGAACCACACATAAAGACGTACCCCGACGTCGACTTCCGATCGTCGGTATCTCCACCATAGTCGACATCCATGAACCCATGTAGACTGAAATCAGTGTCTCTTCCAAATAGTAACCCCATGTCTGAGGTTGACTTGATATATTTTAAAATCCCCTTCGCATCCTCCAAATGAGGCTTCCTAGGCTCCTGCATGTAACGACTCACTCGGCCAACAATAAATGAGATATTCGGCCGTGTGATCGTCAAGTAGATCAAACTCCCCATCAGAGCCCGGAAAGGCTTAGGATCTGGAAAGATCCTTCCTTCATCCCGACGTAGTTTCACTCCAACTTCAAGTGGAGTAGAGCAGCGCTTCCCATCTGCCATGCTGAATCTCTCCACGATCCGCTGTGCATAGGCCTTCTGAGAAATCAGCACCCCGCACTTCTTCCTCTCCACTTCAATACCAAGGAAATGATGTAGCTCCCCCAAATCCTTCATTTCGAACCGGATTGATAGCTCCGCCCGAAGCATTGTCACCTCTCCGTCGTCATTTCCTGTCATAATCATGTCGTCAACATACAACAGTACGAGCACATGAAGTCCACCCTTCTTCTTCACAAACAGACTCGAGTCGGAGTTCGAAGCATAGTACCCGCAGAACAACAAGTACTCCGCTATCTTCCCAAATCAAGCTCAAGGCGCTTGCTTCAAGCCATAGAGGGTCTTCTTCAGCTTACATACATGCTCCGGATGTGACTTGAACACATACACGGGTGGTTGCACCATGAAAATATCCTTTTCAATCTTGTCGTAAAGAAAGGCGTTCTTTACGTCGAGTTGCCACAACTTCCAACCTTGGCTCGCCGCCAACGCAATCACCACCCGCACCGAAGTCATCTTCGCCACCGGGCTGAATGTCTCATCGTAGTCTTCTCCGTTCTGCTGTGAAAAATCCCGAGCAACAAAGCGAGACTTGTACCGCTCTATACTACCATCCGCCTTCTTTTTGACCTTGTGCACCCACTTACAAGTGACAGGAGTAACGCCATCAACCTTGGGCACAAGATCCCAAGTTTCATTCTTCCTGAGGGCAAGCATCTCCTCCTCCATGGCATCTTCTCACTCCTTCACTCCAGTGGCTTCCTCAAAACATGACGGCACCCGCTCGTAAAGAGGTCCTGCAAAGAAGCACGAACACATGCTAACAAGATTACGTTCTCTGTAGCGAGCCGGTGGGACGATAGTCCTCTTCGACCTCCGCATGGACGGACCACTCTCCACCGCTCCAACAGCAACATCACCATCGGCTCCCCCGCCAGAATAATTTGGAGCATCGCTCCCCCCTGCTTCCAGAACCTGAAGCACCTAAACCAGAGCCTGATGAATTAGGAGCACCTGGAGACGAAGACAACTCCATCGAGGAGTCTTCAGCCACTCTCCCTTCACTTCTTCCTTCTCTTTTTTCTCCTGCACTCTCCTCCAAAGCAACAGTAGAAACTCCCTGATATGAAATCAGCTCATCAAACACCACATCACGAGAAACAATGAACATGTGTGTTTGTGGATCCATGCACTTCCACCCCTTCTTCTGATCGCCATAGCCAATGAATATGCACTTTCATGCATTCGCATCCAACTTGGTTCTGAGAGCATCCGGAATGTGCATAAAGCAAGTAGCTTCAAACACTCGCAAGTGCTTCACACTCGGCTTCTCCTTAAACATCATCTCGTGTGGAGACTTCAACTCGATCGGACTTAGCGACAACATGTTGATGACATAAGTCGCGCAAGCCATTCCCTCTGCCCATAAGGCTTTGGGTATGCCCTTCGCATGCAACCAACACTTGCACGTTTCCGCCAAGTGCCGAATCTTCCTTTCTGCCACTCCATTTTACTGTGGAGTGTGAGCACAAGATAACTCACGCCTGATATCGTGCTTCGAAATTGCAACGCTAGATTTTATTGTTTGGAGGGGGCTTGGTTAGGTATTCCTTCTCGCAGTTATGAAAGTCCAAAACTGCACCGCCCCCGAAATTAATGGAGAGATCCGGATCCCCCAATTAGTAAGTACAGTATTATTAGGGGGGGGGGGGGGGGGGGGGGGCGCAAGCAGCGGTTTCAAGGTTTGGAGAAGAGGAAAAGCAGCCCCGCCTTTGTTCAAGGTTTGGAGTAGGGATGAAGAAGACGAAGATGAGGAAGTTGATGAAGTTGGGGAAAAGAAAGAGGAGGGCAAGGAAGAAGAAAATCATGGTTTATATACCCGGGGATATAGTTAGAGAGATTTTGTTGAGGCTGCCGGCGAGATGCTTGGGAAAATATAGGTGTGTCTGTAAATCATGGCTCTCCATCACCACCAACCCCGCCTTCGTTCGAGCCAACGCCCAGTTGGGCAATCGTAGGCATTCATCAGTCATCCCGGAAGTCTTGACGCGGCCAACAAAATTACGTTCCGCCGGCATTGGTGGTTTGCGGGAGTACCAGCAGCCAACCAAAAGTATTCCAAAACGTAGCCTCGCAATAGCTTCGTGTGATGGGCTGGTATGCGTTCTGAGATTCAAGTCCACTAAATATCAATATTACATCATTAATCCTCTCACCGCCCAGTCCTTCTCCTTGCCCATCGACGACAATGCATACTTAACCACCAGCGTCGGCTTCTACTTCCATCCATCCACATCTACATACCGTCTCATAAGATTTAAGCTAATCAAATATCCCCTGTATGTAAATGAAATTTTGGTGATTGGTGAAAGCTCCTGGAGACGTATCCCCCACAACCCCCCAGCATTCTTGCATTGTGAATACCCCTTGGATCTCAACGGAAACATATACTGGCTAGCATTCTCGCGAAGCATTTTAAGCCAACCTCGAGACACAGTTGTGATCTTTGATCAAGAGCAAGAGGTGTATAGAGACGTGATTTCTCTCCCGCCGGCGTTGGAGAATGTCAGCGACTTCGGACGTATGCTGTTCGATTTCAATGGAGAGCTTGGACTTTCGGTTTTGGGCCAGGACGACAATACCATTGATGTTTGGACGATCATACAAGAAGATAATTTCTGGATTAAAAGGTATTCGGTCAACTATCATCACATTAACACATGTCCTTTCCGTTCGTGGGATCTAAGAGGAGCAGTCATTATCGGAGATGAAGAGCTCCTCGTTAGACTGAGTAGTGAATGTCCATGTAGAGCACTACCTTTTTTAATTTCAATGCCATCACCTACATGTGAACAACCACCAAATTATCTTGTTCTATACAATCTCAAATCCGGAGCTTGTGTTGTGCAAGAGATGATGCCCAACCCTGCCCTTAATTTTTCCATCTTTTCTTACACCGAAACATTGACCAACCCCGAACACTTTAAAAATTAATGTTGTTATTTCAATATTATTTGTTATAATTTACAATCTGCACTTTAGTTTTCATGCATTCCTCTGCATTACTATTTGTTCAAATTTTTCATAACATTCCCCAACGTCTTTTAAAATGTTTCTACTTATCATCAGCTTAACTCGTATCCCTTCCAAACTTCATTTCTATGATCTATTGATTTTATTTATCGTTTGTAGCTATAAATATTATTAGTATTTGAATCATTTGGGATTTGTTTTTGTTTTATTCTAATTAATTTCTTCATTTTAAATTAGATGATAAGTTCTATAATCTATCGGGATTTAAGTTTTCAATTTATTTTGGAGGTAGCTTGTAACCGTATTCATGACATATGATTTGCAATTGGAATTACTAATGATTGAATCACTTGATTCCCTCATTTCTCCCTGTTTGTTTATTCTCTTTAATCGATCTGACTGGTCTATTCCTTGGTTACCAACTTCTCCCTTCTTTCAGCTGTCACAACTCTGCATTAAACCTGCATCTAAATTCATTCATTTACCTTGAAATTAAAAGAAATGTGTAGACTGTAATAAAAAGGTTTCTTACATACCTTTCTTTTTTACAAAAACTTCAAGTACTTGAGCTTTTCATATCATTTAACTTTGACTAAGTCAACATTCTGACACCACGGAACCTTCTAAACACAGCCCATCCATAGGGACAGATTACAAGTTGCACCAAAAATCAACACTTTCCTAATAGATTTGCAATGAGCCACCACTGTCCTACACCCCTTTTTCAGTCTCCGCGCCTCAGTTTCTCTTGTTCGATGCCACGCAAGGTTCCCGGCAATCACCTTCTCGCCCACTTGCATCCGGCTTCTTTGTCAACTCACCACAGCTGACCACTTTGTTTCATTCCATCAACTCAATGGCCATCCGCAAACAAGATTTGACAACATGGATCGAGTTGAGACAACCCTTTCAGGGCTTACGAACAAAACATTACAATTTTTATTCATTTTAACATAATGGCACTTCTTGTGAACACCTAAAGAATCCATTATCTTAGAAATACATATCATTATATTTCTTTCGTGCTCTCGGGGTTTGTTTTAATCAATATAATATCTTTTTCTAATAATACATATCATTATATTGCTTTCATGCTCTCGGGGTTTGTTTTAATCAATATAATATCTTTTTCTAATATTATACATGCTTTTTGCCCTAGGCAGTAAGTTCCTCCCACTACTACTTTGTCATTATGTACGTCAACGATCTATTGATGATATGGGGTTGGTACGAAAAAAAAATCATACAATTAATGCAACATCTACATCGTACATTTCTAATTAGCTTGTCGCATGGCTCAATCATTGATGAAAAAACACCACGAAATCTACTAGCATTAGATGACCCGTCACTTTTACAGACCTTATTCCTTCTTATATATTTTGCAATCACACATACGCATTGTTGCAGAAACAATAGTAGAAAGGTCAAACTAACATAAAATCACACAAAAGTCACAGTTTTATGAGGTTCACCCCAAAATGGGCTACGTTCACGGGCAACAACAGTCTGTTTTTCACTAGATAAAGAACATAGGCAACTTACAGAGAGTGTGTAGATTTTTGAATTTTAGAATTATCTAAACCCTAGAACGGGGAGTTTATATAACATTCCGTACATAAATAAAATTCTCAAAATACCTTTGATCACCGCCAATTGTCATCTTTGAGTTAGAATTTGAGTCATATAATTAACACGCATCATTTACTATGTTTAGTTTCTTATCTGATTCACGCGAGCCCCACACAGTTCTCCCTTGATTTTGAATTACATATAATATGCTACCTCAAAACAACTGTAGCATTGAACTTTCAATACGTCTTAAGCAACTTCTAGCCTCACTGAACTCTGACTAGGGAGGTGGTCCATTCACACATTGTTTTGCACCTGAATATTCTATCATTCATATTGATAGCACTATCTCATGATTCTCTAAGATACAAAGCATTGCATTTACCGCCTCAGCCAAATTCGAGTATAGCATTATGACTGACGTGTGTGTCTGCTGAAATAGATGACCTCTTTATCTCTTGGTCAACTTGCACATTCCACACAATCACTCACCACCCTTATAGTATTATAATCAATATTCTTTACACATTGTAGCTAACATTGTCTTGTGCATGAAGAGCACCGAATTGGATTCATGAGAAAATTTAACGAGGCATCATTCACGCAACTCATAATTCAACTACCAATCAACTAGCAGACCGACGGGCCACACTCATTTCAAAGATTTCATCTGCAAGTAGGGTGAGTTGAAAGATTGAAAGAGTCCCCGTAATCCATAAATGCAAGAAAATATGGTTCATGGTCTAGAAACCTTTTGACAGCTCAACCCTCATTATATCTTAAAGTCATTGACTAGATAATAGCATCTGATCATTCCATAGACCAAAAATAGCATACATGCAGGCATCCTCTCCTTCAATCTAGCCATTTTTTTGTCCATCATGGTATAGCGTTTTTCAAGCATGATGTTTTTATGTTTAATTGAAAAATGAGATTTCCAGCTACAACGGGATTAGTGTTGGAATGTAAGCCTATACATGCACCCTCGCATTGGAAGAATGAATTCAGCAAGCATATTTGACAAGATAACATATTTAAATATGTCAAATTGGAAGAATGGGTTCAGCATGTATGGCTGTCTTGTTATCTTATCTTTTTTGTTAAGTCATATTGTAAGAATGGGTTCATGTATGGGCAGCCTTATTTAGCCCATACATGTCATTATTATCTTCTTGTCATTATTATCTTCTTGTAGCTCTATATATATGAGCTGAATGCTTGGTGTCTGAGATGGAAAAATTGTAGAAACTCTTTCATGAAGCATTGCAGTCGTTTGTCTTCCTCCCCACCTCTCTTGCTTTCTTTTGTTTTATTTTCTTTTGTTAAATTCCAACAATTAGTAGAATAGTATATTAGTGATGTAATTGTAAATAAATGTGAGTAGTGTTGGGTACGTGGCTATAAATATAGCCCAAGGGGCTTGTAATAGAACATTGATCATTTTGTAATAAAGTTTAGTCTTCTCTCTTCTAATCTTGTTCATCTCTCTCCTTGATGTAATTCGTCTCCCTCCCACATGCCTCCAGGCTATTCCCCGCCGGAATTCCGCCGGCACGTATCGCAATAACACTTCTATCACCGCCAACCCCTCCGGAGATCTCATAACATGACAAAGCGACAAAACAAATTATAGTCTCCAGTGTTGAAGTAGAGTATCGTTAAATGACGCAAACAACTTATAAATTAGAGTGGCTTAGAACCTTTCTAAATGACTTTGGAGAACATTATAATACACCTCTGCGTGTGTACTATGAGTCTTTGACAACAAGATAGGCATTTAGATATCAAATAATTTTTTATTTCACGAAAGATCAAAGCATATGGAAGTGGATTGTCTTTTCATCGTACCCTCACTAAATTAAGAAGAAAAGTGTAAGAACAAAAAAAATCCTACAATCGGCAATCCGCTTGTGATGAGCGGCTTCGATCGTCACTGAACCAAGACGGGCCGCGTGGCCCGATCCCCATCAAGATATTAGTTCACTTATGGTTACTATACATTCATTGAAGAAAAGTTGGTCACATGACAAAGTGACAAAACAAATTATATTCTCTAAATCCAGTGTAGAAGTAGAGTATCATGAAATGATACAAACAACTTATAAATTAAAGTGGCTTAGAATCTTTCTAAATGTCTTTGAAAATTATAATAAATCCATGCGTGTGTACTATGAGTCTTTGACAACAAGATAGACATTTGGATATCACATAATCTTTTATTTCACGAAAGATCAATGCATATGGAAGTGGATTGTCTTTTCTTCAACGAGGAGATCATTAATGAGTGTATGCACCGTGCCTGTTAAATCAGACAAAGAATTGACCAGCATATTCATCAAACCACACTTTTCATCCTTTTTAATATATGTACCAAACTAAACATGATTGATATATATGCTCTTACTTGAGGGAGAACATTAAAGCACATTCATAAACTCAAGTATATTGCCCGTTTGTATTTCCCTCTTTCATCATGTTTACTCTCACATCTCCAGAGGACATTTATTGTAATCCCTCCATATTACATAGAATAGGGGGTTGTAACATTTACTGTGAACTTCAACAAAGCATATGTGGTGTACAACATGAACACGTGCAAATTCATACTACTCAAAAAGGTGGCTAGGTATCCCTCCATCAAGAAATTCCATCCATTCATTGCCTCATCCTTTGATCATTATACCATATACAGATTTCATCCAATCAACTAATCTTTCAAAAAATGATCAGTTCATGTAAAACCAAATATTTCTTGTAGAAAACTCAAATAAATGTGATACCAATTAAGTAGAGAAATTGATAAAGGAATAGGATTACTCCCACATTTATGGCTTGGTATCCCGCCAACATAGAATCTCATTTTTCAGCTAAACCATTCAAAAAATAGATCTATTGACCTCTAAGAAAAAAATGTCATCTGTTGAACTCTATAGTAGCTGCTTCAAAGACATTATCTCGAGTTGTGAATTGGAGTGGCCTTCCAGGAAAACATCGGTTACCTGCAAAAACATAGAGCACTTGATCAGCTCACCGAGCAAACTCCTCCATTATATATTGCAAGAAGCATGGCACCGTGTTCTCCAAAATGCGCAAAAATAATAATAATTGGCAGGCTTGAGAATGGTGCCATGAGTCTAGTTTGATGAGAGTAGAAAGAGAACATTCTGAAAAGATATGCAGACAGATTACAGTACCTCGTGGCAACCGACTATTTTTAGAAATCGTAGGTTCGGACAACCATTGACGATCAATCCGAGAGCCTCATCGGTCATCCTGCCACAATAGGAAACATCCAGGAACCTCAAAAATGCAGAACATCGGTGAGCAATGGCAAGCGCTGTTTTCAGTTCAGCCTGCACAACAAGCTGTAATCATTCTCAAAGAAAAAAGTTGAATCATTCTCAAATAGTTAAGAAGAATGTCAATGATGCTAAGTTATTAAAGGCGCAAGGCGCACCAATGCGCAAAGGGATCCTGGAGCCTAGGCGCAAGGCGTACTGATGCGCAAAGAGATCATGGAGCCTTGGTGCAAGGCGCAGGCGCACGTCTGGGGCATGTGTGACACAAAAATGAAAAAAAAATAGACAAAATAGAGTTCATTGATTATGAAAAATCTTTTGTGAATATTATTAGTGGTTGGATTATCCTGCTATAGTTGTTTCTCTCCCGACTTGATCATGAAAAATATACATTTGGATGACCCGAGATGCTTCATGTGTCCATGTTGAAATAGAAGAAAAGAAATAGTTGGTATAGAAGAAAAGAAATAGTTGGTACAATATATTCATCAACAATGGGGTAATTTATAGGAGTACAACGAACTATTAAACTTAAAATTACGGTGTGGGACTAATAAATCCCAAACACACATAAAGCCTCTTATTAATAACTTTAACAAGCACAGTTTCCAGGATTCCGTGGAGGGGCTGGCTGTAATTAGTGGATTTCAATGGAGAATTGGGTTGTTGGAAGAGTGTGGAAGGCAGTGGGGGTGGCTGGAATGGGAGGGGAAGGTTGGTCAAATTGCTATGGAGGAGAGGGGAAGGTAGGGCGATGGCTGAATGGATGTAGAACTGAAATTGGGGGGAAATTCCAGCGGCAGTGATGTCTGATGGATGTTATCAGTTTGCCTGTAAGATTGAGAAATATTGAGCACTCATGACCAATTCCTAGCGGGAGTGGGTGGTTATGACCCAGGATAGATGCAGTTACTGGAATAGAAATCAGTAACTGCTTAGTTACAGCCTTAATTGGGGGCAGGTATTGATGGCTGGGGTGGTTTTGTGGAGATAGTGGTGGGCAGCGATGGGAATTGGGTGATTGTTTAAGTGTTGAACGGCTGCTTGATGGTAGGGGAAGTGGATAATAGGCAGGTGCAGTAGGGAAGTGATGTTCTAGGCGTCGACACCTAGGTTCTACGAAGTCAGCGCCATTGTGAGATTATTAGCACCTGAAATTAATCTTCAAATTCTGCAATATTTACAAATCAACCCCTAAACTTCGATTTATTGACTTAAACCTACTACTGACAATAAAGATTGTTCGGAACATAAAATCATTAAATTTACATGAAATAAAAATACATAAAATAAAATATAAAAAATAAATAAATATACATAAAAATGTGCAGTGATCGCTATTAATGCGACTACCGTCTCAGATCGTCTATCCGACGAGCATATATCCGCATCCGGCATATGTAGACTTGTGAGGGCTCCGGTAAATGTCGGCCGGTACCTAGGGGTTCTGGTATTCGATGACATTTGCCGTGACGATGAAATTGAAGTGGATGACTACCCCACCATAGATATGAAGAGGGAATAGGTGTTACTGAATCAAGG